>JAHYSP010001684.1:13728-27561 GCA_019455505.1 Pleochaeta shiraiana
CCCACGATACAATTGATAAACTGTAAACTATCTGATCTCGATGCATTATTATCGGACAATTCATTACCAATATCAGACTGACGGAAATATAACTTGGCAGGTTCATGGAGCTGGCCGTATCAGGGAAGGTCTAATGCTCATATCATTCTTCTGAATGTATACTGGAAACAAGGCTTCGTTCAGCCTTGTGAAGTATTAGGCCCTTTTTAACCCATGTATTCAGACTCAAATCTCTGCCATAAGATTTAGTTTGTTGTCGTTTTCTCCTCTCACTATATATTGAACATTTTCCATTAAAAGTTTGCACAAGCAAAGCCGTGGCATAGGATCCATTGGCAAGTTGATCCCAAAGTTTAAGGAAGGGTTGAAAACTCCATTTTATATATCATCATAATCCTTCCTGAAACTCCATAAGCCACAAACGCCTTTAGATTCTACTTCGAGTCTCGTAAATGATGATTTACAAAAGAGCCTTAACTGCCATCTTCATCATTTTTGGTTAACGTTTCCATAGCTGTACGATTAAGAGAATTATCTGGGATTTCTAGTGTTTCCATGGATCTTTTAACAGCTGGTGAAATACTGATAGCGATCTTGGTTTTCGGAGAGTTGGTACCTGAGCTACTGGAGAGTTTTCTTTTCCTCCTGATCATACCATTAGATCCAACCGAGCTAATCGAGTTTCGACGCTTGCTAACTTGTGAAAGCTTGTCTAGCTCATCAACTTCATCCGCTTCTCGACGACGCTTCTCTGATAGCTTCTCGGGAACCATGGGGAACGATGAATGTGAATAAGTTGAGTATTTAATCGGTGACTTTGGACTACCTGTGAGAGGTGTAGGAGGCGTATTTTCATCTGCACAGTTTTCTTCTTCGCGGGATGCATCGCAATCAACAATGTCATCTTCGTCTGAGAGATAATCTACCAGTGGCTTGGTAGATGACCAAGGGACATTGCTTACGCTTCGAGTCGGTGAATCTCTCCTGGGCTGTTGTTCATCCTCTTCATCAGATGTATTAAAGTATTCTTCCTCTTGCGCATCTAAATCCCTCACACCAGATTCCCATCGACCACCTGTACCCTGCCTTGTCGGTCTTAAGGGGGTCTCGTCCTCTGTGTCTGTATATATTACCGTGAACCCTTGAGTACTATCATACCTAGTAATCAAATAGCCAAAAATATCCACATGTGTCATTTTCATCATCTTTTCCCTGTAGTTCTCAACTAAATGACAGGTTAGGTTATTGATTTTCTCCCTACCAATAAAATTAAAGAGTTCTAAGATTGTTGAGTTGAGGAGTGTATCTCGGGGCATTGTCTCGAGAATTAAATCCAAGAATGGTTCGAGAAGTTTTCCCTGTATTATCTGCTGGTTGTAAAATTCATCTTGCAGACCAATCAAATTTCTGAAGAACTTAAGGGCACCTGTCATTTAATAATCAGAGAGATTTCACAAAAGGTGAAAAAAGAGCTTACTCAATTTGAGATATTTCTCTGGACTTCTAAGAAGCTGTGATATACGTTGACCTAAGCTTTCTGATAGGATAAAGTATTTGCTGTAATGTGTATGTTGGCGGACAAAAAAACACAAGATCTCAATCAAATATATGAATAGCGAGACTTCTTGAACACTAAAATCAGTGTCCTTGCGATCTTTCAAATCTACTAGTGGTTTGAATAGTTTTTTAGCTGATTCATCATAGAAGTCCCTGACAAATTCTGTTTGTTGAGAATCTACAGGTCTTAATCTAGCACCGGCTTCCCCATAGGACTTAGAAGGATTATCTAAAAATCCATTGGTGCCTGGGTCTAGGAGAACCTTGATGGCATCGGCAATCTGCGCCTTAACGCCTAGGTCAGATTCAACTAAGAGTAAATCAATTAATGAATCAGTCAGAGGCGTTTGCTTTTCGCTCATCTGACGGAAGATGGTCTGGCGAACCATCTGTGGGTCATGATCGATCATGGACACAAGTACATCCGTAGCTCCAACACGAACACCAGAATCAGTGTGGCGTAGTGCAAAGTTTATGACAGATAGCAAGCCGTGGCCCAAAAAATTGTCATAAAGTTGTTGTCTAGAATTCGGTTGCAAGTTTTTAGCAATGGCGCAGCATTGCTGTATGAAAAGTACAGCTTCTTTCTTGCGCTTCTCGTCCGTTTGTTGGACCCTAAATATCCCAAATAGGTCCTTGAGGAATAAGGAATTGGATTGCAAGTGTTGAACGATGTCGACTTGATTGAAGAAAATCAAAGAGTTAAGAACAGAGAAAGTAGGATCATCCAGTATCCGTGCAAGTACAACATCTTTGAGATATTGTAAACGATAAGTTGAGTGAATTTTCTTGCGAATATCATCATCAATTGGAACAACTTCTTTATATCTTCCATCCTTTGCCAACCACTGACGGTGATTCGCCTTATGGCATGGAAAATCAGGGTCATATTCTAAGGCACCAACTACTCCCATGACAATATCATCGGACACAACCAGCTCCATGACAGAGGTATCATTCAGCAAGATTAATGTCTTCATGATGTTACAGAGACGGTGCAGACTGGCCAAATCTTCCATGTCCTCTGCCATTTCTACGAGAGGGATTAATTTTTGTACATACTCCTCAGCTAAAATGTATTTTGTTAGGGCATCACGTCCTTGATCAGTATTTTGCAGTCCTCTCATTTGTGTCTCTATTTCTTGTAGCGATCCTAAGCTAGGATTTGGCAAAGCTATGGGACAACTGTTGTAAGAATCTGTAGCTATATCATCAGAGAGAGCATCATCTGTAGTGGCTCGTTAGTGCTATTTAGAGAAATTATGAAGTTTGACTTGAGAGGTTGGACTTACAAGGACCCTGAATGTGTTGCAACTGTTGTTGTACATGGTCAACGAATTTCCTGCATCAATTCAGGCGCATTAGCTGGCCTGATATCGATCTTTCCAGGCGTTAAGCATCAGGGTCCTACCATATTAAAGCACAGCCGTCTGATTCTTGAAAGCTCAAGGCCATGTCGAGAGTGGTCGTAGGTTCAGTCCATATAATTAGCGTCTCTAAATTCCAAAAGTCAGTCTTATTCAAATAAATGAGTGTTTAAATAATACCTGATTGTTTTCTAAAGCCCTCAGCCACGTATATCTTAGTATTGAGAATTGTACATTCGGGCTCTTGTTCCGACTGCACCAAAACTCGAGGTTCTTCCACACGGGTGGCTTCATTCTACAAGTCGTCGTGGTCAGCCTTACGAGATAATCTAATATAATTTGCACTGGAAAAGAAGGATGCCCAAAAACGCGTTGGATCAGAACTTACGAATACAAAAGCTGCTGTGCAAAACCCCGTGCCGGTGTCGAACCAATCATCATTCCTCAGCTCGTAGACTTTAACTCTTTTGTTACTTGACTGAATTGATGAAGGCACTTGTGCCATCATCAAATTGTGTTGTGGTTCTCCTTCGAGCTCTTCTTTTAAATAAGTCGAGATATCGCGCGCGATAACTGGATTTGGTTGCAAAGAGAGCTGCGAATGATTTTCATACAGTAGACTGGACAGAGCCACTGTGAGTTTGCGCCCAAAGATGCGCGCTTGCTGGACCTGAAATTTGATATGTTTGTTACTGTATTAGTAACCGATTGACACTCCACGAGAGAATGTTGATTAAGTTTATGTGTAAGCGATCGCGGCTTTCTCGATAAAATAGAATTAGAATGGTATCCAACCGTCTTTAGTTGGGATACTGACAGAATCTCGATAGAAATAAATCGAGTTAATATCCATCGAACTACAATCAAAAGATAACAAATGATAACATTAGAACGAATTCGGGTGAACGGAATTTTTTCAGTGGTAGATCAGAGTTAACAATTTACGGTATAATAAGCTCACCTATTTCCGGTTATTCTACATAATTTGTTACAATTAGTCAGATCACGTGTTATATCCCCCTTCCCTTACTTAAATTTTGCTAGAAAATAAATACATTCTTAATAGTTAAATTTTATGATGGCAATCATCTTAATTCATAAGAATTGTCTAAATTTGTCCGAACTTCGCTTTGCTTCAGGCCATGAAGTTTTCCAGTCCGAGAAAAGTCACATGGTCTTTCGTCGGTTGTAATCAAGCTCGGGTACGCTAAATAACCGACTGGTCTTTTTGCATTTATTCTCCAATGTAAGGTGAGATAATATTACATTCACCCATCTCAATAGTGTGGATAAATTTGCAATTCTCTCAAATTCGGCACTCTACACAATTGTATCTACTACTTGGATATACTAATCTGCAGGCAGACCCACGATGTTACCTATCCTCAAGGAAGATACAACTTGTGGAGTATTTATTTATCTTGATGGGCAAGATGGCGTGGAAAATTCGGGAGCAATAAACTTTGAGAGAATTATATGAGTGAAGAAAGCGAAAGTATTTGGGGCTTGGAATGCGAAGATATAGCTTTCGAATGAGGACGGGATGGACTTTCGACTTGGGACATTAATCTGGCCAAGACACTCATTACAGAGGAGGGACAATTCCGAGAATACGTCTGAAACACTATTTAAATCATCTTTTAAGTAGACATGGCTTTGTGGCTTTGTAGTCTCCCTTTGCTCTATTGTGGAATGTTAGATGTCGTATTTTATCTATATTTCTGGCCCGTAAGTATACATCTACAAGATTAACTCGATCAAGAACATAACGAAGCCTATTCCTTCGCCTCTATATTAAGCTTATTGATCCATGTTTTCAGCTAAGTTAATTCTCCTATTTAAGAGGGCTAATATTATTTATTTTTCTACTTAATCACGATCCGTGCCTCAATCAAAAATGCCACTTCTTTCATTTTCTTTAGTAGTGTCACGAATTTCTGCAAGCTCAATGTTGAGCGTGAGGCTATGAATTTGGCAACTCCCTTTGAAATAGATTCATAAGACCAACACACTTCTGTAGATTATTTTACCAATCAATATGTATAAATGTTTTGACTCCAAAGAGTTAAGGAGATTGTTCGCTATTTAATACTAAAACTAAGCAATCGACGAGTTTAGGAGACTTCATTCTACTGATTTGTAACACCCAAAAAAGAGTCAACGGAGACCTATTTGTGCTTACAGATATAGGGTCTTGTATGAATATTTTATTGGAGGAAGATAAAAAGGTTTCAACTAGATTGGCACAAGCAAATATTGCATCGGGATGGGTTGTGCTTGACACGTTGGCAAAAGACTCAATTGCTAAAATAAAGGAAAAATGCACACAATTGAAATTAATACACAAACGCATACCTCCATAAAAAATTAAGATAGTTCTACCACAGGTCAAGGAACTAAAACTATTGAGATTCAAGCAATTTGGAATCTATAAACTTATCTCAAATTCTTTATGCAATACAACAAGTCCTGGTACGAATTCCACTCTGCCATTTACTTGTTATAATTCTCTAAACAATCCATTTGATTGATCTCTCAATCACCAGCACCCTCTTCTCTGATCTTGGAGGAGCTGAAATTCATCCATCTTAACTAATTATCTGAATTAAAGCCTGCTAGGGATTTGTTTGGAAATAGTAAAATCTGGGCTTTTATATCAAATATATCCTTAATTCATCACTCTAAAGCACATTTATTCAACCACAGATTAAATTAACAAAATCGTTTGAGATAATTTTAGTCTGGTATCTATTTTACAATACCAACTTGTTAGCAGCAGTCCCGCCCCCGAGTTTTAGGGATTCATTTAACCGTTACAGCCCTCTCCCGGAGACGACAACTTCTTTCCGTCTTGATCGCTTCCTCCATTTTTACGTTCTTCTAACTTCGTCAATCTTGTTTGATTGTTCTACTGGTTGGTAGTATTGATCTTCTAAACTGAAGTTTAATCTTTTTCATCTTGCGACGTTTGAGTAAATTATGTTGCGCGTTCGCGAATGTTATACCCAGAGTCAAGATAATAAATCCTGACAGGACAATAAAATATGAACCTAAATCCCGGAGGCGCTTAAGATGGTAAACACAAGTTCAGGGTACCAGAAGAGCGATAGCGAGGATTTAGCGGTGTGAGATTTGTACCAGGACTCCTAACCGCGAAGATACCAGAATGATATCATAGTTCGGTATATGTGTACATACCTTCCCTTACCCTAGGGTTTGTCACTTCAGTAGTGGAGTTTCAGCACAAATAGATTATAACCCCGAGGGTAAGATAGAGTACATGCAAGTACCCCACACTAGAATTAGATGCCAAAAGTCTTATGCAGTACCTACCCCGCACGTTGAATGATTTGCTGCGTTAGTCGCGCATCGTAACCTCCCTACTCTGCATCAGCGAGAATAATAAATCTTAAGTTCTCGATATCTTTAAAACTTGTTGGATAATTATTATCAGGCTATCAGCAGTTAGTTTTTTAACAAGGAAATCCCTTGTCCAGTCCAGCGAAATTTTAAAGTGAAACTATTTGATTAGCAAGCAACTCTAGTAACCATGTCTAACTGCACTACTTAGTATTCAGCCCCCATTTCAGTTGTAGTAGATTGTCAGGAAATATAATTTAGGAACTGGTTCAATAGGTTTCAATAAATACAAAATATCACACATACAAAAAGTGCGGCTTTTCACTCCATTTCTGTATTTGGTGTTCAGGCTATTATCACCCTCTCGATTTTGCTAAGGCGTCAAGTATACGTTTTGGGATGACGTTCCCTTCATCTAAGACTCATACTCACATGACCTAAATCAGGACACCAAACTGACAATTATGGCAAACATCGCAATTAAACCATCATTTCAAACCTCAGGAGCATCTCTGCTACGAAATCACAATCTTCCTTGGTCGGGTTACGGAGACTTTGCGGCATGTTATCGCTGCTTACAGCACACAAGACCAATCTAATTTGCGATTGTGTATAGGAAACACAGCTTACTCACTTTGTTTGCTGTCAATGTTACGCTTCTCAGATGCAGAATCTCCGGGATGGCATTGCTATTTTATCTGGTTCAGCCAACATCTAAGGCCCACTTTTTCGAGAAATTTAAAAAATCAAAACAAATCACTAGTCACCTACCTGTTAACTTGTCCTTATTTGGATGCGAGCAAAATAATAACCAGATAACCAAATTTATGAATGGGCGAATCAAGGCATAACATGAGGAATTCTACGTCGGCCCTAACTAATTTTTTTCCAATCCATATCATTGTGCTTCATTTATATTCGTACATAAATTGCAAGTTTTTGTACATAATGGGTGCAAACGAGTTGGACACGCTTACAATTGCGGTCCCCGCCGGCCCCACCAGTCCTGCACAGTCACTATGAGCTTCGTCCTAGGATCTTAAAATACAAAGAGAGAAACAAACAAACAAACAACTAAATAAATAATCAATGTGGGTATGATAAACTTTCTAGCCGATCAGGCTAGAATCTTTAACCAGCGCTTTGCAGAAATAGAAGCAATTCTTAATGTTTTCTGCTCCACGCTTGAGAAGATTGAAGTATTGAACCCAGAAATACGCACTGCAATATAAGTGGTTATCTTTAAACTCCAAGAACAGATCCAGGCCATTCTTTGGGAGGATCTTGTTGAAACCAAAGCTTTCTGCAAAGCAAGCATAATCAAATGATGGGAACTCAGGGGTGGCTCAACAAGACCCCTGAGTCGTACCATCTTAGGCAATAGAAGACGGGAACTCAAAGATAGCTCTACAAGATCCCTGAGTCGCACCATCTTAGTAGATAGAAAAGTAAATGAACTCAGAGTACTTATACCTATGAGATGTACCACTTTAAATATAACAAATAAGACTATTACTCTTATAATATTATAAACTCAACCTTAAAGACAATCTCTTCTCCTTATTACGTGACAAGTGAGCATAAACAGTTAACACTGAGCCAATTCTACACACTATTTCAACAGATCTAAGCAAGAAAAGGCTTAAACAGTCAACTTTGGCCAAGCTAATTGAAACAAAAACTACCCGGGCAGAACGGCTTTCTCATAAGTGAGCCCCCCCTCGCTAAAAGTCTCGGCAAAGTCAATTATTGAGCAAACACTAGTTAACTCTATCTCACCGATGATATCGCCCAAGGTGACAGTAAAGGCGGAATTTTTGAAAGCATGACATTCTAACAAAACACATCGAAAATGAATTCTCGTGAGCGAGCCATTCAAGATGCAATCTGCGGTCTTGAAAATTTTAATTATATTGAAAGGTTGAGCAGTGAAAGGAAATGCACTTATCAATAATTAACTTTAACGATTAAATATTTTTTTGAATAAGATAGACGCAGTTTATCTTGTATTGCAATCTTTAATGGTTTTTATAATTGTGTATATAGAATCTACTTGTTCTAATTAGGAGGAAGAACTGCAACACTATATGCAGAATTTATTGGTTAACCCCTTTAGGTTTACCCCTGTTTAATATATATGCCCAGCTATAATACAAAACTTAATTCGTCTAATTATACCCCAGCAATTGTAACTGATGCAGAGGTATGGTAATGTATATCTCAAAATTCAACAACTTAAACAAGCCAAAGAAAGGCAGCCCTTGCACTTGGTGTCCCTCGTGCTACTTTACAAAGCCGGATACATGGTCATCTAACACACGCCATTGGTCATCGAAACCAACAAAGATTGTCACCAGAGCAATAGCAATTGATATCGAATTGGATAAAAATGGATGACTCACGTAGTCAGCTCCCCTCATACCTTCGGATCAAAGAAATGATCACCCGAGCTTTATATATAAATGGAGACCACAAACCTTTGAGAAAACTTTGGATATAACACTTTATTTCACGCAACAACCGCGTCTCATGTATGATACAGGAAGATTGAGAAGTTAAGAGTTACTGCAGTTAGCTCAGATAGTGTACGCGCATTCCTTAAATTCTTTGAGAAGACGCGAATTGAATTGGAGTTACACTATGGGGGCAAATGGAACATGGATGAGACTGGAATAGCTCTTTGAGTATATACAAACTCCCAAGTATTCGCCAGCTCGACTGAGAAAAGAACCTACATCAAATCTATTGGAGATCGAGAGTGGGTGCCTATCGTTGAAATCATTTCTGCGATGGGTAAAAAACCACAAATCCTCGTTTTCAAAGGTGAATATCTACAAAAAAAAAACCTGGCTTCCAACTGGAAACATACGTAATTGGATCTTTACGACTTCCAAGAATGACTAGACTGCTAATGGAATCGGTGTGGAGTGGTTGAAACGCATATTTATACCCAATACTACATTTACTCAGTCTCAGCACCACATTTTCATCTTAGGCTGTCATTGATCTCACAATAATATAGAGTTTATGTGACTCTGAAAAAAAAAATAATAATAAGATTCACTGCCTATTTCACTTATATGAATTGAGCTTGCATTAAGCAAATGATTTTTGTAAAATTGATTATGAAGATAATGTTATATTTCTTTCTCATGAAAGATCTAACTATATGCATGATCCAAAATCCTGCTGCCATCGACTAGATGATAATTTTAGTTACATCTTAAATATCCTAGTATAACGGATGTTTCATGTTGTTTCTATATAGCCATATCCTGAAATTACTTGAAACAAAGGATTGTGGCTATGATGAGAAGTCCCATCTGCTGTAAATAGTCAAGGTGGCTAATTCCAAGTTATGAAACAAATTAAGTTTTATGCATAGGTTTTAACGAAATCAAGGTTTTCACTGGGACCGGAAATCCTCCAAATTATAAAACCTACTCCCAAACGCAACACCGCCCCTATCTACCTGTACATTTTTCAGCCGTTGGATCTTGCTCTTTTTTCGGTTTCGAAATCAAAATATGGCAACGAAATTAAAGCTCTCCATGCGCTCGATGAGGCAGCACCAATAAGAAAGAAAGACTTTTTCATAGTTTAAAATAAAGCCAGAGAAGGAATCCTATCTGAATTTGTTGTCAGAGCTGACTGGAGGGCTAAGCTACTGGAGTTCACCCATATAGTCTTGAACTGATACTTACTTCATCACAGATCTATCAGCGGCCTGTGACATCACTTAACTCTGGAGCGGCCCCAGACTCACCTCACAAGATTCTGAATACTCCCCAAAGCTCTAAGGATATTTATGGAGCTTTTCAGGAGCTTCAAAAACTTCAACTTCTTTCCCGAAAGTCTTGTGCTCTATTCGGCAAGGCAGGTAAAGCCTTTTCGAAGGCTAATGCAATAATATCATTGCTTGAATCAGAACAGCAACAGGCTCAATTTCAATTAAGTAGTTTAATTGTAAAAATAAGTAAAAAATGCGCTCGTATTTATTCAAATGAGTGCTTTAAAAACGTTGAGACTAACATGGAGGCAGTTCATGGGATGAAGACACTTCCAGGGAAAGGAGCGTCAAGAATAGCTAACAATGATACCCAAAGGACTCAAGATGAAGCAACGACTATGACTTTTGACTCTATATGTCATAAATGGTAAATTTAGTCTAATATATGGATATTGTAGAAATTTTAATAATTTACTTTCTTAATTTAAATGGCCGAATTTCATACTATCGAGCTTATATTTCGGTGCTCAACTCAGGTTTTGAATTTGCAGTGAACAGTGACGTGGCGCGAAACATTCTGCTACTATGAGCTCACAGTCTGGAGGGAATATATCTGAAACTGGAAAAGGCGTCAAGATAGATCTCAATAATTGCGGTAAATTTTCCACACTCTTTATAGACTACTCTTGAAGGAACAGTATCCGAAATCTCTGTGGGCCCTCACATCAGCCATATAAATACCAGCATCAAACTAGATCTTACATTTCTTTTCTGATACGTCGAAACTAAGAGTTAGACTCTGTGATGAGAGCTACCTCTTTGTTAAGTTTGAGAGAAAAACAAAGATCACTCAATATAGCCGGTGTCAGACCCATCGTTTTACGAAAGTGTATCCCAGAAAGTAACTACTCTCAAGGTTTAGGTCAATCGCGGACAAAGCAGGAACTCGCAAGGAAAACGTACTTTGATATTTTAATTGACTGGGTCCACACGCGGCAACAGATCTCCGTTGCATGGTCAGCCTCCTGCGACTCAATGAGCAGACAGTAAATAGGACATAAAAGAAACTGAAGGTTATCCGAAATCGCGGGGATAGAGATCAAACAGCTATAATCTGTCAACATGAATCCCTTCAAAAGTCCGCAAAAGCAATCACAGACAGCAATTTGGTCTTGATCTACAAGCTCGTATGGGACCACAACTGACCAAGGTCGACCTAGGATAAAACAATCACATTTGTATATGCGAATTTAAGAAAAGGAAAGTCGGTTACAGACATCATTGTCCAAGCCTTTTAGGATGCGGTGATCAACGTACTGCTTCTCAAGAACCATGAAGCTCAAAATTTCATGACATGATTACAATGTTACACAAAGGATATGACAAATATTTACCGCCTACTACTGACACCAATGCGGAGCAGTCACGATTACTTATGCACATTTACAATGAGAGAAGTTGTCAACAAAAATTCTCACGTAAGAACTATTGTGATTTAACACTGCTCAAATATGCTGGACCCTTAGCGAGGAATCTAATCCTAGCTAGTACCCACTCTTGTGTAATCGCATATGCTATGTGTATCAGTCATACAAATGAACATCGGAGTGGCTATATAAATGGGTATAAATGCCCCGTTTGAACTAGAAATAGAATAGTCACAACAAGTTCAAAATTGTTACTATCACATCGTTCAAAGCCACATAATACTTTGGTTTGTACACACAGACACAGTTGAAGCCCTAGTGTAAACATAATTTGCATGTACTATACACACTTTAATAAGAATCGCCCTGGCCTCACAACAGTAACCATGTTGGGGGTGAATTCCACGTTCATATGTAAGGTAATGGGGTCGAATTGAACTCTTCTACTCTCATGAAGCCCCTCAGACCCAACAGTAATCGGTGACGATTTTAACACAGTCCATCTCGAGTGACAGATTTTGGCAGATTAACAACACGGAGAAGGTCAATGGTCTGAGCACAGTTGAGCAAATGTTGGATCGCGGAATGAGCTTTGCTTTGAATCCCGGAGTGCCAACTCATAGAAGAGGTAACACATTAAATCTGATCTGTCCAATCACTACAGCTCTAGTGGATGTGACTTCAAAAACTCACTCTGCCTCGGATCACTAAACAATCGCTAGAGATACTTCAAAACCATAAAAGCTGCGGAATAGTAGCCATGAGAATAGCCTGCCTTATTTATATCAAGCACTCCGCGCTGGAATAATTTTAGTGCGTAAAAGACGAATGGGTAATAGATCTTCGATAGCAAACAGTAACATCAACTCACGATGGAGATAAGCTAGCGTATAGTCCCCTGGGACTGCTTGGGGAAACGATAAAAGCAACAGGGAAAAGAAATGCTGCAAAATCTGACCGCAGCACACCCTGGTGGACAGAATAGTGTCGCGATGCAAAATATCTCTACCCGATACTTGGCAACAAAGAAAGTAAAAGGATTTTTAAAAGCATAATATAGACTATTAAGAAGAATTTTTGGAGACACAAATTTGTTAAGGTAAAATTAGACGCTGACATGTATCGTCTAGCGCTATGAGCTAAGCTAAGAAATCTAGCCGAGCCGGCCCCTATCTGAATAGCAGAGAGATTTGGGACAAACCCAGAGCGTCAATAGCTGTTAATTCGAGACTTACTTCTCGGGTGTTAAAATAGTGAGAATGACATCACCGAGGAAGAAGCTCCGAATAAAAGCAAAGAATTATCTTGGGAGACAAGTGTGACAGGTGAGCAAGCGGAATAGGTTATGATCTCATGTTAATAAAAAGCTCTTAGTATAGAAGGTATCACTGTGAGTCTACTACGCGTAGCTTGACTGACTGTTGTATAGGCACTGTTGATGCCCAGCGATGGCTCGCTGCGTCATAGCAACTACCCAACCACATTTAAACTAGCTGATAATATCCCTACGCTGAAACCAGTAAGAGACCTGAGCACTAGTGACGACCGATCTCGCTGCTATCCTGTCTGAGCTAGGGACTAGAACTGTTAGTTACAAAAAAATGGCCTCTGAAGCGTTTAGCAAACAAGTTGTTCCATAAAACTTCTCTGTGTTTCCCAGGACGCTCAGCTAACGATATTGTCACATGTAAATTCTATGTCATGGTATGGATTGGATTTTCCGTAAACAGAGGTTCATAAAGGACTGGATACGATATCACGGGACTGGGAATATCCTTGTGTTTATAACCTAGTGATTAACCTGATTAAGTTCCCCTAAGGTCCAAGAAGTAACCAGGGGGGGATGGTAAATCTATATTAGTTTTCCTCCATAAGTAGCCGATGCCCAAATGTTTAGAAAGGTGTGTAACGTTTTGTTATCAAATATAATTATTTTACGATTATCTCCAATTCTATCCTTTTCTTTTTGCAATTAAATCTTGAACCAACTTGCTTGTACCTGCCCGTTACATTCTACGTCTCAGAGCATGCTCTGAGCCTAAGTCATAAGATATTACCGATGACACTTAACATGCAAAGTTCTCTTGATGCTGTACTTCATGAACGAATTTTGGAGCAAATTCAAAATAATTGTTGGTCCAAATATGCTATATATTGGATAAAATCGCTTCTCTAAAATCATCTCGCACAAGTTTGACACGAACACGGTATCACATAACCGAGAAATCTGGAATCTGGACTCCCACAAGGATCAACTCTTTCACTATGTCACAAATCAAGTATCAAAGCATTGAGCGTTTAAGTAAATGATGGTATTGTAATAATTTAATCATGAGGATCTAACTACAGTGGTAAACACAGATACTTATACATTTCTTCCCTCCTTTACACC
>JAHYSP010001694.1:15430-33272 GCA_019455505.1 Pleochaeta shiraiana
GCCTATGATTATATATTATGACAACCAAGCTGCTATTGCGCTTTCGAGAAACTCCGAGTTTCATTCACGGTCAAAGCACGTCGATATAAAATATCATTTTCTGCGACAACATGTTGAGATTGGAACAGTTGAATTGAAATCCATAAGATTAGAAGAGATGGCAGCAGATGGGTTAACCAAAGTATTATCACTACTTAAGCATAATCAATTTTGCGAATTTATGCAAGGGAGAATTACAGTTGAAAAATTTTTATTCCTCTTTTTGCTTACGGGGGTATGTTAATTAAAATCATTCAAGCGAAATTTATCGAAGAAGGTATACAGGGTTTGATTGATGACACCTTGTAGACAGAGTTCACGTTATCGGGTAAAACTTTATTAATTGAGCGATCAGATTGGTCACGTGTGAGCAAACAGAGCAAACACATTAGTGCCAAGACCTGGTGCACGGTCCACAAAAATGTATGTTTATGTACAAGACAATTTCTCACTTAGATAATCCACAACAACATCATAAATCTTGTTCATTATTTATCATCAAATCACACTTTATCATTCCCCAATCCAAATCATTTATATCTTTGTTCAAAATATCTTTATCACATAGAACATAATTCATCTTTATCTTTTGTGAATATAATTTTGTAATTTTATAAAAAGTGGACTGGATGACTCCGGGAACTTGAGACTTCTGATAAACTCAGGCCGATTTTCTCGTTGAGTGTTGTAAGGAAGTTGATGAGATACAGTCTTTGCATGTCCAGGGTCGCCAATCCTAATAGTGAAGAGAATACCGAAGTGATCTGACCTGAGATGAGGTAATATTTGCCAATCAATTTTTCGCTTTGCCATTGATGATGTAGCTAGTGTGAGGTCAATGACAGAAGGTTCTTTCATGTTTGGACGAAAGTAAGTCCCCTGGCCTGGTTCTTGATGAGATCAAGCTGTTTATCTTCAATCCAGTCTGCTCATCTATCTGCACTTATTGAGGAAATAGTACTGGCCTCCCACAATGGATGGTGGAGATTGAAGTCTCCAAACAAGATTAATGGTCGGGGTGGGTCATAGTTGAAAATATAATGGTCAATTGTTTTAACTCTTAGACCTGCTTGATCGTCTTGGTTAAAGATGTTGATGAAGTGAATTATCTTAGAGCCATACAGTACCCATAAATGTTGAATATCAGTATCGCATGGTGAAGTATTTCTGAGATTTATTTGATGTTCAAATTTTTTGGAGACATAGAGCATAGTTCTGGGTCTATGTTGTGGTTGAAATAGTGGTAAGATTTGGCTGAAAATTTTGTGCTAAATCGAACGCGTATTCTCATAAGTAGGCGAATTTAGTCGGCATGAAACAAGCCATGGTTCTTGGGCAATAATAAGATCTATTCCTTGCCCAATAGCAAGTTTTAGAGCACTTTCTGTTGCTAGCTAACTTTTGTTTAGATTTTTTTGGAGAACCTTAATGTCTGGTGTGTACGACATTAAAGTATGGGGTCTTCAACCTTATTTTTGACTGCAAGGAATACCTCTCAGGATTTGTTATTGGATTGATGAGGCCCATTGCAATTAGCGCATTTTGTTGCTTGGTGTGAACATGGTTTTCGCTTTTTTTTCAGACACTACAGTAGTGCTGCTGGGTGTGTTGGAGCTCTCCACACAAGTTGCTTTTTGTCGGTCTTCTGCAAAAAGTATCCAGACGTCCAAATCCTTGACATTTCTCGCACTGTGTGCTTGGGGCTACGGTGTAGAACTTGGTTACTCGAACACTAATAACCGTGATGTAAAGCCTGTTGCGAATGGCGCGGTTTGCTTCTTCTTTTGTGAAAAATGCGATTGTAACGGATCCGGCATGATTAATTTGGCGATTTTCTTTTGTGGATATCCAGTAGGGGGTCCCAATATATTTCAATCCCTTGTTGAATGTTTCTACTTCTTCTTTGATCATATCCATTCCCTCTTCGTTGTTGAAATCTACAAATGGAATCCCATGAGCTACTTCCTTAAACATTGGCTGGGCTCTTTGGATCGCCAGGTTATGGGCTAAATGCTCCCAAATATCTTTTTTCTTGATGAGGAAGTCTACGTTCTACTCGTCAGTGGTGGTGATTGAGATAATATTATTGCTGGTCTTTGATACTGCGCTTACAACTGACCCATTTAATCCGTCTTGTGAGAAAGATCTGTTGATGTTGTTTCTTACTTCTAGCGGTGAATTTAATGGCGGTGCAGAAGAGGACTGTACAAAAATATGTCATCGAACAATTTTTGCTTTTTCCGCCGTAATAGGGTATGTAGGACCTTGTTTTGTGTTTAATTTGTTGATTGATGGCTTCTTAACTACGGTCTATTCTTGTGGATCAGTTGTCGGTTTCATACCTGATCCCGCCACAGATGCCATTGATTTTATTTGGGGCTAGTGTTGTTGTCGTTGGGGTTGTTTTTGTTGCTGTTGATGGAGGGATTTCATAGCAGGAATTGCTGGTATGACTATTTTGTGAATATTTCTGGCATTTGCCTCTATCTGAAGTGTTGCAGTCTCGAGATTTGCAACTTGAGACGCTATGATTTTTGAAGCCTTGTTGAATACGTCTTTTTCTGTATATTCTCGAAAAACTTCGAGTAGATCAAGTAGTCTCGATTGTTCATTTCTATCAACTGAGAGGTTATAGGCTTGAACAATATGGTCTCTTGCTATATAAAGCTCTTCTCTCACGGTTGTTGTGATTTGCGTTGTTGTTTTTTCCCCTTTGTTATAAATTTGAAAGAAAATTTGAGGGTTTGAGGTGGTAGCTGTGGTTTATGGTTGGTCTTGTACATATTGGTTCTCATCATCTATATCATCTTGTGCATACATTGATGAACTCAGTCAGGGAGCGTTAGCGATGATGTTGCTCATGTCGTCATCATCATTTGTCAAGACTTCGGAAAAAGTAATTCTTTTTTTGTTTTGCGGCTCTAGGACAGTTGTGTAGACTTCATTATTGCAGGGTGCTTGCCATTTGTTCAGGCTTGTTAGGCCGCAAATGGGGTCGCTACTCGAATCATGGCGACTGCAGTTTTGACTTTAACCGGAATTGAAACTGTTATTGATGGGTGGTTGAAGAGTTGGAAAATCGATAGTTGAATTTATTTTAATCGAATTGAGAGGTTGTGATGAATGAAAAACAGAATCCTGATCCTCTAATTCAATTGTGTCTGGATTGTAGAGCAACACACTCATTTCGAAATCCGACCAGACAAATTTATTGTATTTTTATTTTAATTATAATTTTTATTTCAAAAAAATTCAAGTCACATGACTTTTGGTTTATTTTTCCTAATTCAATTAAGATACCCTTAGATTTTGCCAAATTTTGGCTCAATGCTCTGAGCAAAAATTTATTTTCAAAACCCCTGCTTAGTCAACAAAAGTTTGATAAAATCACACCACGTCAGAAGTAGATCTCAAAATAATTTAGTTTATCTAAATTGGGTAAGAGATGATCGAAATAACTTGGGTAAGGGTCGTTGATTGAATTTGGCGTATTTTTGGGAACGGGTAATATTTGATCACGGTGTGAAAAAATTTCCACCCATAAAATCGAATGCGAATACTAAAGAGTGATAGAGCTAAAGCTCCTCAACAACAAGGCCTGAGATGTCGCAATTCACCATAATGACTCAATAAATATTTCTCTCTTAAATGATAATAATTTTGTAATGTATTTATTCGTTTAAGAAGCTAGGCTGGTAGTGATTGTTGGTCGAATGTTGATTTTATGTTATGGTGACATCGACAGGGGTATCATAATTGGTACCCGCTTCACAGGTGTGAGAATAGCATAATATTTCTCTCACACGATCTTGACTACATAAAGTATAATTATAATTAATAATAAGTAATTATACAACCGATGACTGCACAGTCAAAGCAATCGGTTGTAGTAGTACTCTGCAATTACGATACTCACAGTCCGATTACATGACTTCACAATCTGATCTTTCATCAACGATAGAGATGAAATAAGATCAGATCAGTAGCATGACAGGTCCGGATCATATCGGCGATACATCAAGTCCAGATCGGATCACGATGAGAGAAGTCTTGCAGCAGTTAACAGTTATCGCAGGAGATGAAGAGACTCACTCAATCTCATCAGAGATGAATGGACTAACTGAATGAGTACTTCGGTGATCATAGTTACAGTGTTAATAAGACACTAGCAATGTATACAAGGAGACACTTGTCTCCGTCCTGTTAGATAATTTCTTATCATCAATTACATCATTATTTCTAGCAATAACAAATCATAAATATAAACTATCTCTCTATTATCACTGTGCAGATTACCTTATCATTTAATTTTCGTAGGTAACAGTCACATTGACTCTTTCCTCTTCTGCATATAAAACATTTTATACAGAATGAAAATAATCAATCAAGTGTTATTCATTGAAGGTTATTTTATTATTTTTTGTCAGAAGCGGCATGTATAGAGCGAGACAAGGGCAAGGCTTGGACTAGGGTATTTAGGCTGAAGATTGCCATCCTACATTATGCAAGAGATAGATGCAAAACCACTCGGCTAAAAGGCCAGATCAGAATCATCGAACAATACGATTCGGGTTATCTCCATATATATATATATATTATACATCGAGCAATCCTGACATTTATAATAATTCTGTGACGATCTTGAAATAAGTTGTTATTCACAAACTATTCAGATCTATCTAAAATAGAATATCTTGAATTGAAGATCCACAAGATGCGAGAAGAAGCTCTCATATTTACTTACAAATGGAGCTCATGACATCACTCATAGATTGAGCATTTCAATGGAGCTTACATGACTTCATCAGCTTCTTTCTAGACTAAAACATTGCATCAATTCTTGATTGAATAAAAATTGAATGAAATAAAATAAAAAAAAGTTTCTCGTAAGCCTTCCGTCATTCATGAATGAATATTCATAAACATGCTAAATAAAAATATTGACATGATGTCACAGCATCTCCGTTAATATTACGTAAAGGGTAAGTCAAATATATGATGTAATGTCTGTGGATTAAGCGAGTATCCGCAAATTAAGCAATTTTGCAGATTAACCGAACGACTGTTTAATAATTATAATTAATTAGGCATTAGCCTAAGAAGATACCAGGCACCAGGCCTCTGACATATTCAAGTGGAATAAAAAAATGTTGAATACAATACTTTGTTGGATTGGCGAACTCGTATTCACGTGATATTGACAAATAGTGCAAATAAGGCAAACATGTTGGTCACGTGATGTGTGCAAACAGGTTAAACAGAGCAAACAGGTGAATGCCAAGACAGAGAGCACAGTCAACATTTTTATGTATATATACCAGAGATTTTCCCACTTAGATAAACCATCATAGACTATGTAGGATGGTAGCATCAGCTACATTTTCTATATACTTTTTTTATGTTCATTTGCCTTTCTTGATGCACTGAACAGTGGGTAAGAATGAATATTCAAAATTAGCTTGACAAAAATTCCAAACAAACACTAAAAACACGGAAAACAAACATAGTTATTATTTTTTTTTTTTGCCCCAATTAAGCAATTCCTGAATTTTGTTGCATTTCTTCCATTATTTAATACGAATCTTTGGTTGCTTTATTTGTTTTGTCGATAAAATTTAAGGTAGCTGCTATTCCTCTTCTAGTGTGAAGTAGCATCGCCATTGTTGGATGGCGTATATTTATCTCATCAATTAGTTGGGCTCGTTCTTGATTATATTCTTTAAAAACTAAAAGAAGATGTCTTGGTGTTTATTTAGTCCTGTCATTACATGAGCATGTATCTGGTGGTAATATCTTCATTCAGTTCAAGTAGGATATAAAATTTCCATGTCAAACTTTGAGTCAGAAAAATGCCGAGGCAATTTTTTTCTTAACATTGCGAGGGATGTTTATGCTTTTCCCTAGTCTTGCTTGATATATTGCCGCATAAGTTGAGTCGCTTCTTGCTATTAATTTTTCTTTATATCCGGAATAGTCTTCATTCTATTCATTTAGGGCTAACTTCCTGTTTTCTTGTTCAATATAGGTTAACAATGATTTATGATTCAACTGGGTGTCATTGGATCTTTCTTTCGCGAGCATATCAGTTTTATCATTACCGCATATATTTTAGTGTCCTGGTACCCAGATAAAAGATATGTTCTATATACCCTTATTGAATGCTGTTATTGCTGCTTTTATTGCTCGAAGCTGTTTGGATTAACCGGGCTTTTGTGTGTAAATTTTCAATTTTATGTAAAGCTGCCAGATTATTAGAGAAAATTTTTATCTTGAAACCGCAGTAGTTAGTGTCATTTGAGACCAATTCCATCGCGCTGACAATAGCTTCCAACTCATCATTGTATATCGCTTGTTGGACTCCGATAATGGCATGGGATTCAAATATTATTGTGTCTTCCAACATATTGATTATAATTATCTCAACGCCGACTCCTTTTGTTATTTGTATACCTGAGGCATCTGTATATATATGGAGGGTTTTTGTACCTCTATCAGTATCCAGCATTTGTTGATTTGTTATTGCTTCCTCTTCTTTATTCCCCTTTCCATTCATAACCTTGTATAAAGGTGCAGATCTCCAAGGTTTAGTCTTGCTATGAATGATTGTTTCTGCCCACATTGGCCAGAGGTTTTGAATAGATGCATATGCTAGTTCGAGCTGAGTGGGTTTTGATATATAGATGTCTTCATGGTAAGTGTGATGTAGGTAGCGCCAAAGTGGATGATTCTGTGGAGAGCTTCTTATTCTTATGGCATATTTTCGGGTGATATCGTCAAGCCGGATACGCGGAGGGAAGAGCCCAGCCTCAACTACCATGACTTTCGTAGGAGTCGTTTTAAAAACCCCTAAGATCTTTCTCGTAGCCAGATTTTGTAATTTTTGTAATTCTGCCGTGAAAGATGGCTGATTCTTCCATAATATGGGACTGCCGTAGACACAAATTCTGCTTACGCATGCCAGTTATATTTGGCGTATCGAGTGTGGAGATAGTTCTGCGTTGATATTTGCCAAACGTACCAAGCGAAAAAAGGCATTTTTGGCTTGAGAGATCTGGATAGCCAGATATTGTTTAAATGTTAGTCCATTGTCGAACCAAATTCCCAGCCAACGGATCAATAATTTTGGTTTTATAATAGTTTCGTTGGTCAGTTTTAAGCTTGTGTGTTCTGCATCATGAGATAACGTAAAATGAATTAACTCCGTCTTATTAAGGTAAAATTCTATCGCATTCATGGCCGCAATATTGTAAAGTGTTTTTACTTGATTTTCCAGAATTTTGATATTCTTTTTGAGGCTTGTCGAAGATACTGTAACAGATGTGTCATTTATGTATGACAGAACCAAACATGATTTGTCTCGAAAGAGATCAATTATGTAAATTAAAAATAAAATTAGTGATACTGGGCTACCTTGCGGGATTCCAGTTTCAATAGGCTGGAAGTTTTCCGTTTGTCAGTCAAATGAGAGGCGTAGTTTGCACTCGGTAAGGAATGATCTCACCCACGATAATAAATTTGGTGCTAATCCTTGTTTTTGTATCGGTTTTAGTAGTTTGTGTAAGGCAACGTGATCGAAAGTGCCTTTAATATTCATGAATAGCGTACTTGTATTTCTTCGAGCATATTTTGCTTCTTGAATTTTATTGGTCAGTAATATCGCTGCATCGACGGCTGAATTTCTAAATGTTCCTCCGATTTGTGAGGTGTCGAGTAAGTCTGTAGTTTCGGTGAGAATGGATAATCGTTTTGCGATGATTCGTTCTAGAACTTTTCCCAAGTAGTTAAGAGTAGAGATCACCCTATATGCTCTTGGAACAGCATAGTCAGGCCTATTTGGTTTTTAACACTGCACCAGTTGCTTCCCTCCAACCCCTTGCATGAAAATCTATATTAAAGCATAGAGTGAATTCCTGAAAATTTTTCTCTGGCTCGTTCATAAGCGGCTGTTGTCATTTCCTGATATATCGATTCAGGATCAGGGGTTTTTTCCTTTAATTTTAATAGATCAAGCTTGTAGGAGCTCATCTCGTGATAAAGCTGGCCAGTGATTTGTCACCAAGCTTTGATCGCCATGTGTTAAGTTGATTTCTCAAAATGATGGAGGCTTAGGAAAAATTGACTCTGTAAAAATATTGCACTTTGCCTGAAAAGTGGTATGCATAAGTCCTTTTTGGTATTGTATCTGTTACGGAGCGAATTTTAAAATGGATGTTGCACATTTACAATGCTACCAAAGTTTTTTTTTATATTTTTCTATGGATTTCTACAATAAGAGATTAGCTACCTTAAGTAATCCTTAACCTGAAGGAAGTGATCTAATTCATATCAGTGAGATCCTACTTCTAGGTGTCCTTTATTTCCAGCACTTTCATCAAATTACCCGACTGTCAACAATAGTCTTCGATGAAATATCACATGACATGGTATTATTTCGCAAGGCTGGGCCTGAAAGACAGACCAGTCGTTCAGTATCCGGCATAGCCCGTAAAATTTCCCCGCCGTTCTCTTCTTGCTCAAGTAATCAATCAATTTTCAATCAATTTTTTTTCACTCCGTGCTGAGCTCCTCCACATTCACCTACTCCATTACCTTTGCCGAAAATTTCTTCAAACTTATTTAATGCTTTTACGTTTTCCAGATTTGATCGTTATTCTCGGTTGGGCTCGGCAAAGTCTTTCTATTTAACAAGAACCGTCTTAACCTAAGATTTCTCGCGCTGGAACATTTTGGCTCTTAGAATCCGTTCCATTATATGCTCTGGTTGTAACGTGCCATCTTCTTTTTGTACTAGAATGGGTGATGGTTGAGAATCGTTGCTTGACTGAGATGGTAGCGGATCTTCACTTGCTCTACGGATTAAATCCACGTTAATCCGGGGCCAGATTTTAGACGGTACGTCGAGTTCCACTATGTCAGGGTTTTTCGTTGTATAATATATATATATGGAGATAACCCGGATCATAGTGTTCTATGATTCTGGTCTGGCCTTTTGGTCTAGTGGTTATGCATCTATCCCTTGCATTATGTAGGATAGCAACCTTCAGCCTGAATACCCTTGTCCAAGCCCTGCCCTTGTTTCGCTGTCTACATGCCGCTTCTGACACACTACATGAGGATATATGAATTTGGTGACTTTATATTTTGCATTGACCCACGCTAACATGTTTTTAAGTTGTTGCGTTAAAATATTTTTTAGATTGAGCCAGACTTTATGGCAAAAATAAAATTTTGGAAATGGGTTTCTGTCTTTGTTAGCCTGCTCTTCCATTCTTATTTGGGCTGCCGCCAAAGCTGCAGAGGGTTATTCTTGGGCTTCTTTTTTACGATTCAAGAAATTCTGAGCTAGTTTTGCTTGCCTTGATCGAACTATGATTGGCTCCGATATCTTTTGCTGTATCGGTTCTACATGATAACCATGTTCAATAAAAAATGGACTTAAGCCCGAAACCGAACTATCACTATTGTTCAGTGAAAGTTGTGCAGAAGGAAGCATTTTTGACCATTCCAATTGGGAAAAGTAAATCAAAGCTCGGAAATATGAAAGTATTTCCTGGTTTATTCTTTCCGTCGACCCGTCTATCTCTGGATAGAAAGCTGTAGAAAGTCTTTGCTCAATACCAGCACCTTTACAAAGATGATTCCAGAGATCCTCTACCAAATTAGATCCCTGATCCGACGTTAAAGCTGTCGGAAATCCGTGGAAACGAGAATGGCAACTCAGAAATCGTTTCGGACAGTTTTCTGCATCCATACAGCCCATGGCTTATAGTGTAACAGATTTTAGTAGGCGATCTGTAATAACCATTATATAACATGGGTCCAATTTATTACTTGTGGGTAAATCTGTCATAAAATCTATAGAGAGTGTTATGGTCTTAAAGTAGTTTGTTATTCACAATTTACTCAGAGCTATCTAAGAAAATATTTAAGTAAAGAGCAAAAAGATGAGAGAAGTATCTCATCTATTTACCTACAAATGAACCCTTGTGAAAACAACCGATCTTTCATTCCCTCTTCATCTTGAACATACAATTATCTTTGAATTTGATTAATCAATCCAATTTTGCCTCTCAGCCTTTCCAATCATCCAAAATATAACATCGAAATTCATCTCGCCCAAATGTTTTTTTAATTTGTGAAACAAGAAATGGTTTTGACTGAATAATTTAGATATATATATATAAGTTAAAATTAGAATGTGAATAATTTTATAAAAAATAGGATAAGAGTGGGGACCTAGTCTGGCAAGGGTAACTTTCTAAGCTCGAAAGTTATGTTAAGCTGCTTGCATAATGGCTGTGAGTCTTTCACACTCCAATTGCCGACACAACTCACAAATAATTAGGCATTAGATTAGTTTAGTTTGAGCCAGGCTCTAGTCTGTTACGTTTAGGCCTTAGCTCAACAGATATAAGGCCTCAGGCCTGTATTAGAGACCTCACTATGGAACCTCTCAGGAGTTGGTAAAGGAAGTAAAAGGCCCTGTCGTCTTGTTCTCCACATTTGTGATCTTTCGCATTCATCATAATTTTTATAAAAACGACGCACCATTGAGCACATCCTTGGCCAATTAAAGTTTTGCGATATAATTGCTAGGGTATTATTACGACCAGGATATTCAGTGACATGCGAATTATGGCTTCTTTGAATTAACGCTGTTCCCAGGGGTTCCCAATCTGGAACCCAAAGGTGGTTTTCTAAAACATAGGGGCCCTTCATGATCAAAAGTACATTCTGATAGAGATGTCTTTAATCTCATTTCCGTCGCAAAAATTCTTTCATCCTGTAAAATTGATGGATATAGTTTTTTAAATGAAGCGTTGTTTTCCACTCCTCTATTCCACAGATTTTGCATTTCCTCTTCTTCGAATGGATTTTTACCTTTTGGGATTACATCCTCATTAATTGGGGCTATTGTTACTGGCTTCTCTGTATTTTTTATGGACTCAAAGATTTTATTTAATGAGTTTTAACTATCTTTCCTTCAATCAATGATCTTCCAAAAATTGAGGGACATCTTGATCTCGACGGGATAATGCTTCCGGACGTTCCCCTTTTTTGCCATCCCTATAATTCAGACAAAAATTGAACTCATACAGAACTTGTGACCGTCTTAGGTGACTTTCTGTAAGTTTGCGAGCAGACATAATTTATTTTAGGCTGTTATGATCTGTGAAAATCGTGAAAGGGTTATGCAGACCTATGGTTTCACCTCTCCATTCGTTGAGGCATCTTATTATATCCAATAGTTCCTTGTCGTGGATATTATAGTTACATTCGACCGGGGTAAGCTTCTTGGAAAAATAAGCTACTGGGTAAAGTTTTCCGGCAGTGTCGTACTGAGACAGACACCCCCCTGTAGCCCATCCAGAGTTGTCTGTTTCCAAAACCGTGTCGCGGTCCTCGTGCCACGTTTTCAGTATTGGAGCCGTGAAAAGTCTCTTGAGGGTCTCAAACGAGTCTAGATGTTCTTTGCTCCAATTGAAAGTCCTACCTTTGATTGTAAGTGCATGTAGAGGGTTGGATATGGATGCAAAATCATTTATAAATTCTCGATAAAAGTTAGCAAGTCCTAAGAGCCTTCGAACTTCTTTTATGTTTGACGGAGCCTCCCAAGACGTGATGGCTTCAATCTTCTTGTGGTTCATTTTCACGCCATCTTTTACATTTATAATGAATACTAGGTATTTAATTTCGTTTGAAGCGAAAACGCATTTATCTGGATTCAATTGAAGACCCACTTCATTTAAACGAACTAAAATCTCATTAACTACTTCCCAATGGTCACATAGGTCACCCTCTGAAAAGATAATAACGTCATCTAAATACGTCTCACAAGTTACTCCGAGGAGGTTTCCTAGTACTTGGTTAACTCATTTTTGGAAAGCCGCCGGCGCTCCTGCCAACCCAAAAGTTGTTACCAGCCATTTATAGGCTCCGAAACGCATACGGAAAGCCGTCTTTCATCCATTTCCCTTATAAATACGCAGCCTATGGAATGCAGATCGAACGTCTACTTTGGTGAGCCATTTGGCACGTGATATCATGCGTAGCGTTTCTCGAATCAAAGGCCAAGTGTTACAGGCCTGAGGCCTGATATCTGTTGGGCTAAGGCCTAAACGTAATAGGCTAGAGCCTGGCTCAAACTAAACTAATTTAATGCCCAGTTATTGGTGAGAGGTGTCGGCAATTGGAGTGTGATAGACTCACACCCATGATGCAAGCAGCTAAACATAAGTTTTGAGATTAGACAGTTACCCCTGCCCTACTGAAGCCCCACTTATATCCTATTTTTTAGTAACATCACTCACATTCTATTTTTAACTTGTATATATATCTAAATAATTGAGTCAAAACCATTTCTTGAATCACAAATTAAAAATACATGTGGGCGAGACGAATTTCGATGTTCTATTTTAGATGTTTAGGAAAGTTGAGGGGCATGATTGGATTGATTAATCAAATTCAAAGATAATTATATATTCGATATGGAGAGGGAATGAAAGATTGGTTTTTTTCGCAAGCGCCCATTTGTAGATAAATAGATGAGATACTTCTCTCATCTTTTTGTTCTTTCAAGATTTTCTTAGATAGCACTGAGTATATTGTGAATAACAAACTACTTTAAGACCGTAACACAAATGGTAACGATCGCGTTCTGCTATAGCATTCGGGGCTCTGTAGTCCACGCAGAATCTAAGCCCAGCTCCTGGTTTCTTGATAAATAAGACTGGGGCACCTCCTAGTGAACTGCTGGCGCGAATCCAGATTTTATCTAACAACTCTGTCAGTGTATTTATCAGCACCAGAAGCTCCTCCCGTGACATTCTTTACACGGGTCCCCACGGTATTTCTCTGGTACGGCCTTGTTCATCCTTTTTAAGATTATTTCTAGAATCTATGCTGGGACAAAATGTTTAGAGTGTTTTATCTGATTTTACTTTATCGTCCAGAAACAAGTCAGTATATTGGCGAATCTGTCTTGGAAGTTTGTCTCGTACTTCTTCACTCGACGCGACTTTCTTCTGTTCAAGTGCCCGTGTTATATTATGCAATGACAGACCACCAGCATGGCATTTGGTGAAGCTTTGGTTCGATCAAGAAGTTGTACAATTGTTGTTTGTGAAGCTACTTTTGAATTAATGCAATTTACCTGTGATACTCGTGATCGAATTTCCAAAGGTGCATAATGCTGGTATCAGCTGCTGGCATGCACAATTATTCCTTCTTTCCTAGACCCTAGTCGGAGACAATGTCCTTTTGCCAGATATACCACGTCATTCTTTTCCATCCAAGGCTTTCCAAGAATGATCGAGTATGCTAGGTTGGGAAATACATACCCTCAAACTTTTTCTTGTCTACCATCAATATCCATGTCGACAGACATAATGTGAGTAATTCGAGCCCCGAATTTACCGTCTGCTAATATTAATGTACGTGGTGAAATTTCTATACTATGCAGTTTATGTTCGCGCACAAGATTTTCATCAAAAACTCCAAAACATAAACAACCTGTATCAGTCATTAATTTTACGTAAAATGAATTATTTATTAGACAATCTACTACCAGTGGCTCGCAAGTAATATTTTCTACTGATTTGGTTATATTTCTAGTTTTACTCAATCCAGTATTGTTGCCACCCCTGAGCAAGGTCGCGCACAGGCATCTTCGTTTTCCGAAACTGACTCGGCTTCATCACTGGAATCTTCCTCCAGTTGACTTAGGTCCCCTTTAGGACGTATGGCGCGCCGGTAAACTGAAAAATAGGGACCTTTCTGGTCTCCTTCTCCGCATCGAATACAAACCCCTTCTTCAACTAGTCGGGCAAATCCTTTTCTTGAGCGCGATAGAGCACGGGGCTTAAAAGTTTTACCCTTCTTTTTACCGGGTTTTTCATCCTTCCGACTACCGCTTTTTTTGATTTTTTTCTTTGTGTGTCTTTATTCTGTAGATTAAGGTTTTTGATTTCTGCAGGGTTAGCATCGGTGCCTGTCATAAATGTGTCCCCGTTTCCGTCAACATTCGAGTCTGGTAGAATTGGTTATAATTTGGACATTGTGCTTCCACTTTTTGGAGGTCCAATTTTCGAACCCATGTGACTACTTCCTTTTGGACGGTAATCGGTAAAACTCTCCAGCTCTGCTGCCACTTCCTTAACTACCCCTACCCACTCGGCATATCATTTTTCCGATGGTAAAATGACGCCTATTAATGCATTTCGCAAGTTATTATTCAATGAAATCTTCAAATGTCTGGTTTTTGCCAATTGAGTAAAAATTTCGCCCCCACCACTCAAGGCTACTTTATACTCAAATTCTTTCAGAAATTTGTGGAAGTATTTGTATCGCCCTTGTTTCATCCGCTGCACTAATTTCGTGACAGATTTTTGAGCTTGTGTGTCTTCGAATTCGCGTTCAAACACATCAAGTAAGTCCCCGCAAATCAAACTTATGTGCCTTCTTACTTAGCGAGAACCAATTGGCGACCCTGGACCTTTTCTCTTCTGTCAAGGTATTTATAATGTCAATACACAAACCATTAGTCTCCCTGCACCCATCTATCTCCTTTTCCACCCTTGTTCTCAGCATATGCATGTAAAAACAAAAATCTTCCTGTTTACCATTCCACCTAGGTAATATTACTACTACCTTACCGGGAAAACCTATATCTGAAACCGGCTCGGTATGTATTCGATATCGTCTCCTTCCTTGCAACATAAATAGCATCTCTTGTTTATCTTCCACTGATAAACTAGCAAACGGATCCGAAGGTGATGTATCGAACATGGAGGCATCCATAAATTGTTGATTTGTTCCTGACATTTTCTTGCCTGTGATGATCGGTAGGGATGTTGGGGAATTAGGAGTACTGTAAAATTAATTCTTTGAAATGGAAGGGGAAGAAGTAAAGAGTACCGTAATTTTCATATAATAGAAGAAAATTATTTATGCTTTTTTTTTTAAAAAAAAATGAAAAAAAGAAAAAATTTCTCCGGGCTACACCCCACAAAAAGATTGTAGTTATGAATGTGATAGAAAAATATATGTTACGGAGCGGATAGTAAAATTGACGTTGCACATTAACAATACTGCCAAAGATTTTATTATATTTTTCTTTGGACTTCTACAATAGGAAATTATCTACCTTAAGTAATCCTTAACCTGAAGTAAGTGTTCTAGTTGTTATCAGTGATTTTCCACTTATAGGTGTCCTTTATTTCCAGCCCCTTCATCAAATTACCCGACTGACCACAGTAGTCTTCAATGAAGTACCACGTGACATGGTGTTACTTCGCATAGTTGGGCCTGAAAGACAGGCCAGTCATCCGGTATCGGGCATAGCCCGTAACAGTATCGATGGAATCATTTCTACTTGGGTATCTTTAGTATATTTCATCGCTTAAAAAATTGATTGTGGATCCTCTTTTACTAGAAACTGATTTCAATTATTTCGTTTTGCCTCTTTGATAGTTAGCATGCAGGAGTTTCGTGCCTCGGTAAAATTTTTCTTCTCCTGGCCACCTGGATTTTTCGCTTTATAATTAATACTTTATCGTCGTTTCTTTTGCATCTCCTTCCGCAGCATTTTGAGGTTTTGATTCCACCACGGTTTGGTTTTGGTATCTTGATGTATCAAAGGCATACTTGCTTGAGCAGTGCATTGTATAGCTTTTGTAAGTGAAGCTGCAACAATATCCAATATTGTTGTTATGAAAATGCTGTTCTCTTGATCCTTAATCTTATTGTCCTAATATATTGTTCGAATCTTTTTGAAATAGTCGGATTGAATTTAGGGGTCATTCCTTAGATTTATTTTTAAAGTTGAGGCTAAATTTCTTCCAGTCTGCTTGTTAAGTATTTTATTTCGTACTTATTGCAGGATTTTCCACAAGGTTTATTGGAGAAGAAGGCTCTTGAACTATGAACATGATGGGTTTGTGATCAGATCCAATTGAAAGCAGGATTTGCCAATATTCAAATCTTTCTGTCATACTAATAGATGTTATCGCTAAGTCGATCACAGTTTCCTTGTCTATATATGTTCGGAAAAATATTCCTTCACCAGGAGTATTTAAAAGACAAAGGTTATTCTCATCCACCCAGTTGACAAATTGATCCGCATCACTTGAAGGCGGTGAGAGTGGGTCCCACGAGTAATGATGCATATTAAAATCTCCGACAATGGTACATGGGGTGAGAAGATCTCCATAAAGAAGAAGCTTCTCAAAGGTTCGCGGGTGGATTCTTCCATGTTGACTTGTTTGGTTGTAGATATTGTATATAAAGTACTGTGAGCTTCCTGTTCCAACTTGAAGTACCATGCAGTCGGGATCTGCACAAAGATCAGGTCGAGGACAGATATGTAAAGCGAGGTTTCTCTTTAGATATGTCATTGTCCGTGGTTGAATCTTGCCATCAGACGGAGATGTGTCGTACGTTGGAAGAAGTTGAATATAGGCTGAATGGTTTATAGATCGATATTAAACCTTTCCTTCTATGTTAATAGTCGATATGATTCGAGGTTGTTGCATGAGTAATATATCGATATCTTTCTCTAGTGACAATTCTAATAGGTTCTCGGTTATGACGGAGCTCTTTATCAAGTTTACATATACTATTTAAAGGCTTCCAGTCATAAACATTCGTGTGTAGGGTCCACCATTTGTATTTCAGTAATTGTTGAGAGTCGGTCTTTGAAAGACCGAAATACTTCACATGAGGTGACGTTCGCTAAATGATTTTGATTGCAGTTGATGCATTTTACAAGTGTGTGCACACAGGCTTTTCCTTTCGCTGGGCACGAGGAACATTTATGTAGGCTTGTATGATGACTGCTAGCTGTTACAGGCTTGAGGCCTGATATCTGTTAGGCTAAGGCTTAAACGTAACAGGCTAGAACCTGGCTCAAACTAAACTAATCTAATGCCTAGTTATTTGTAAGGGGTGTCGGTAATTAGAGTGTGAAAGACTCACAGACATGATGCAAGCAGCTTAACATAACTTCCGAGCTTAGATAGTTACCCTTGCCAGACTGGGTCCCCACTCTTATCCTATTTTTTATAAAATTATTCACATTCTAATTTTAACTTATATATATACTTTCAGACCGGAAAACCGGCACATATCTGTCACTTTTCTGTTCTTGTGCACTTATTATTAAGATTCCCGAGGCCCTGACATTTATTGCATTAAGTAGCAGCAGATACAGCATACAGCTATTCGACTTTGAGACTTCGGCCTGCCACATAAAGATGGTTTCTGATAGCAGAAGTTGCCTCTTTCTCGGTAGCAAACGCCACTACTATGCTCCCAGCAAACTATTTTGGTAGTCTTACGGCAGATGTTAGCCAATATGGAGCTCCGATGACTTTGAGGTCATGATCAAATGTTTGAATCTCGTTTTTTATCACTTCCACATCGTTATCGTTATCGAAATCTGCTGTCGGTACCCCATGGACTACAACTTTATGCCACATTTCATTCACCTGAAAAGTTATGTGTGTAATAAGATGTTCCCAAATGGTCTTTTTTTCCAATAAATATTCTGCATTAAATGTTTCCATTGTAGTTAAGACGATGTTTCTTTTCATTAATGACTTTTCTACCGTCAATATCACTGGTTTCTGGGCACCAGCCCTAGTGAATGCATTGTTAATATTATTTCGAAGAGACATGGAGTTGATGTCTGAGTTACCGCTTTCGGGAGTGATCAAGACAAGTTGTCGGCTTTTTTTCTTGATTCCCCCAACAGGTTGTTTGGTTTGTTTTTGATATGTTACTTGTGTCCAATTTTGCGTAGCTT
>JAHYSP010001715.1:2077-12572 GCA_019455505.1 Pleochaeta shiraiana
TCTCATATTGTAGAATTACGTGAAGCCTGCCAGCTTAAATTACATGAAAACAAGTATTCCTTTATCAAATTTCCTGTACTTGATCACTTTGAAATCTACCCCAAATGTGATGGTGATGGCAAAGAATTCGTCATCCTGTTAGAAATAATTGAGAAGACTTTTTGCAACCCCGTGTAGTCAATATCTCACTCAGAATGTATCGACTCACCCACTGCATGTCTTTTCTGAGATCCCTTAAGTGATGTTATCACTCCAATAGTATTGTCAGTTAAAATTAGAGATCGCGTCTAAATAGTAGTCCATTCGAAGTACTGGCCTGGAGCCTTTGCGTAAAATGTAGATCTGTGGTTATTATACTGGTTACTTCATGAATCCAGATTAAAAAGAGATTTCCCCTCAATCTACGTGTCCAGAATCACTAGATGTTCGTAGAAGTAAGAGGATTAGTATTCTTGAGTTCTGCCTGCTACTTCCAGAAAATTCTATGCTTGACAGAAATATACTATGTAGCAGGAGAATTCTCCGAAAAGGATAGTTAGTTTTCGATTGCCAACAGTGAAAAATTTCCCGATACTTCTGAGGCTTATGGTTACAATCCATCGCGAACTACCTGAGTCGGCAATTTAGTTGACCTCTTCTCCGGATATAGCAGCTTCTAGGGGAAATGTCAGCCAACACTCACGATGATCCTAATTTATTTAATGTTTATCATAGTATTATTCTCAAATGTAAAGTTGTCTGGCTTAATGAGAAACCAACATGCAGTTGAACCGTGGGAGGCCCAATTGATTGACCTGCTTGATTGGTTACTGTTAGTAGATAGAGAAGCGAACGTGCTTTCAAAGATATCCCATCTGCAACCTTTAGCACACCTATAAGTTTACGTAGAAAGATAAGCTCAATGGAATTGATTCTTTCATGATAAATTAAGAGCCATTGTTGGAATTACTACAGCAAATGTGATTTTTTCTGAAAAGTAATGTTGATGATGAAGATTGTGGCTCAAGCCCGCTCATACTCTGGGGCCCGTCCCACCACTTACATCATTCATTCGCTCCTTCCCGCGCGCCCAAGCGACAAGACTGCCACCAACAGTCATCTACCTAGTTAATTTTTCTTGCCTTCTTCGATCTAATTTGGATTTGCGTTTGAAAAATTTCTCTGGGAAGGCGTTTCTTTCTGCTGCCATGAATCCAGTAAGCTTCACACCACGACCTTGCATGCCGCCCCTAGATATAAATACAACTATGGTTTCTTCAGAAAACGGAGAAAAACCTTATATGTACAAACTTGCTAACCACTTGCCTATTTTGTGCTTGGAACAGATCTACAATACTGATCTTGATTCCCCCAATGATATGCTGGTCGATTCAGATGAGCTGTTGAACGATGCAGAGAACGAGAAGGATGACAGCAATGTCCATGATATTCTCCCTGATGAGACGACTCTCCGTGGCGATGATGGTGTGGCTAGCCACTAGATATCCAGGCCAAGCCGTTAACATTGCTGACTCCGTATATAGAAGAAGCCATGAAAGAGCTTGTTCTACCACCAATACACGAGCAGCCTGAAATCCTCGAGACTAAGTCATACAGTTGGCATATTACAGATTGGGCCCAACTCCCTAGAAGACACCGCTCACCTATTTTCTGGTGTGGAGGCCATCCATGGTAGATGTTCCACTCTATTGTCCCGCTCTGCGCATACAAGAATAACTGCACAATACATGAAACTAACAGTCATTTAGGCGAATTCTGATGTTTCCGAAAGGCAATAACGTCGATCATTGTTCTGTGTATCTAGAGCAAGGATATGAAGATGGATCTGAAGTCGGATCAGTCCCACAGAATTTTTCATGCTGCGTCCAATTTGGCTTCGTTTTATATAATCCTGACGTGCCCACCTGCTTTGTTCATAACACAGCAAACCATCGTTTTACAAAGGATGAAGGTGATTGGGGTTTCACTCGCTTTGTCGAACTACGAAAGCTTTGGAGTGTGCCATGGGACTCTCAAAACAATTACTTAGCTCCCAATGAAAGAGCTGTTATGACCGCATATGTTAGGCATGTCAAAGATGAGACCGGTGTTTTATGGCACAACTTTCAAAACTATGATTCCAAGCTAGAAACAGGTTATGTTGGTCTCAAAAATCAAGGAGCAACATGTTATCTTAATTCTCTTCTCCAGTCACTTTATTTTACCAACGCTTTCCGCAAGGTAGGCGTGGTTTTTCAGGTTTGTTGATCAAATAGGCTTATCAAGTTGTAGGCCATATATCAAATACCTACTCAAGATGAAGAGACTTTGACTAATAGTGCCTATACGCTACAACGACTTTTTTATCAGTTGCAAACATCAAAAACTGCAGTTGGTACTTCGGAACTCACTAAGTCGTTTGGGTGGGAAACAAAACATATCTTTGAACAACAGGATGTGCAGGAACTTTCTCGAAAATTGATGGAGCGAATGGAAGAGAAGATGAAAGGAACAGAAGCTGAGAAAGTCCTACCAAGGCTTTTCAGCGGGAAAGTACGGACATATATCTCTTGTATTAATGTCGACTACGAATCTCACCGTCTTGAAGACTTCTGGGATATTCAACTAAATGTCAGTGGAAACAAGGATCTTGAGTCGAGTTTTCAGGACTATATACAAGAAGAAATAATGGATGGTGAAAATCAGTATATGGCAGGTGATGAGTATAAATTACAAGATGCTAAAAAAGGCGTCATATTTGAAACTTTTCCAGATGTTCTTCACTTACAGTTAAAACGCTTTCAGTACGATATCGAACGAGATGCTATGATGAAAATAAATGATCGATACGAGTTTCCAGAAACCTTTGATGCTTCTCCCTACTTAGCTGAAAACGCAGACAAATCGGAACCTTATATCTATCAACTTCATGGTGTACTGGTACACAGTGGTGATTTAAATGCTGGCCACTATTATGCATTTATAAAGCCAGAAAAGGATGGATGGTTTTATAAATATGATGATGACAAGGTCACCAAAGCCACAATTCGAGAAGTTCTAGAAGATAATTATGGAGGCGAATTCATTTACCCAAATGGTCAAATACCATTACGAAGAAACAAACCACTCATGCGACAGAATAGTGCATACATGCTTGTCTACATCCGACAAAACCGACTAGATCAAGTTCTCTTTCCTGTCTCCAAAGCAGATACTCCGGCTCATCTCCGTAGGTAACTTCCAGTAGCATTCTCACCACACTAACTATATTTTAGAATCGAAACTTGACGAAGAGGCACGGTTACGAGATGTTCGCAAGAAAGAGCGGGAAGAGCAGCATTTGTACTTGGTAGGGCGTGTCATAACAGACTTAACTCTCAGCGAGCATTCCGGCACCGATCTTGCAGTTATTAACCCTAACGAATGGTCAAGTCCTGGATCAGCAGCCTACTACCGAATGTTACGTAAATCTCCCCTGAAAGATTTGATTGATCAGGTGGGTCATGATACCGGTGTAGAGCCAAGTCGTATACGTATGTGGGCCATGGTTGGCCGTCAAAATAAAACTATACGCCCCGATCAACCAATTCATGATGTGAATGTTACCATGGAGGAAGCTTATCAGAAAATGGCTGGTCATAAAAACGGCGAGTTAAAATTATGGGCTGAAGTTGCCGAAGAGGTTGACGCTGAGGGTAATTCTGTCTGGCCGGCTAGCCCTGGACTTATTACAAATAAGGCTTTAATTAAATCTGATTTGATTATTCTCTTTTTGAAATATTTTAACGTTCGAGCTCAACAACTTCATTGTGTAGGTTATATTTATATGAGCAAGGAGAAGAAAGTTGAAGACCTACATCCAGTCATTTTAAAGAAAATGGGCTGGCAAGAAAGAACACCAAGCGGTGAGAAATTACAATTAAGACTTTTTGAGGTAACTATCTACTCATCCAACACTACTTTTCTTTGACAATACTTTCAGGAGATCAAGCCAACAATGATCGAACCGATGAAGACTAAGTTAACTCTAAAGGCCGCCGAGTTACAAGATGGTGATATTATCTGCTTCCAATTACCACCTGGAGATGCCAAGCTAGATGAGTGAGACAAAAATTCTTCGATTAATCCTTTTATGCTGATGAATCAAGGGCTTTTCCTTTCCGAAATAACCTAATTTCTTCTAGCAAAATAAGCGTATCTGATCGAACGATTCCTGTCAAGTCAGATAAAATTATCTCTCCATTGGAATCCGAACGACTTATTTCCATGCGCTCGCCACAAGATTACATTGAAGATGCACGTTACTTTTATGATTGGCTAGCCAACAAAAAAGACGTAACATTTTGCCCCCATCCCATCCGTAATACGAATCCAGAAAACTTGGAAACATTTACTCTAACCCTCAGCAACAAACACTCTTATGACCAGATGGCCGCGAGGGTTGGTCAATATTTGAACGTCGAGCCTACTCACATCAGGTTCTGGACGAGTCATGCTGGAACGGGAACTCCGAAATTGACTGTGAAGCGCACTCCATCACAAAACGTCAATACTATTCTTAATCCTCCATATAGCTCATTCAGTAATGCCAATCAAAAATCAGATATGCTTTTTTTTGAAGTTTTGGAAATCAGTCTTTCAGAACTGGATACCAAAAGAGCACTCAAGGTTTTTTGGTTGAGTGAGGGTGTCTCTAAAGTTGAAGAGTATGATATCCTAGTCCCAAAGAATGGTAATGTTGAGGATCTAGTTCATGCTTTAGTCAAGAAGGCCCAGATTGATGATGAGGATGTTGGTGGACCGATTCGGGTTTATGAAACACATAACAGCAAAATATACAAAGTAATTGGTAAGGAATACCAAGTTATGGGGATCACAGACTATGTTAATGTCGTTGCTGAACGTATACCGGCGGAAGATAAAGATTTTAGCGACAGTGGAAACTGGGTATATGCCTTTCATTTTCAGAACGAGCCTAGTAAAACTCATGGCGTACCATTCATATTCCGAACCATTGATGGTGAAAAATTTGTAGATACAAAAAAACGACTGGAAAAGCGTACGGGCTTTAAGGGGAAAGTCTTTGAGAAGATAAAGTTTGCAATCGTCACACGTGGATCCTTCTCGAAACCAAATTATCTTACAGATGGTAAATCTTATATCTATGTGAAATACTACAGCCTACTAACGTTTAAATAGATAATGTGATTGAAGATCTACTGACACAACGTGAAGATATGTTGGGCTTAGATCACCCTGATCGATCAAGAGGGGTCAGAAATGGTGCTGGTGACTTGTTCCTGAAATAATGTGTTAATTGATCTCGTTAATCACTCGTGGAGCAGTCTCTAGAGTCAGGCATAATTTATCGTTGCTAAAATAGTGGCCTTATAGATTTATCATTTGTCAAGGGCTCTTTCTTTTAAAGAAAGAGTGTTAGCTTCTATCCTTTGAATGGGCTTTACCAAAGATGAGAACCTCTCAGAGGAAGCTGACCCGGAGTTGAGGCTGGAAAAGGGTATCTTTGATTGATATTTGCATTTTTGTGAGCCTCAAAATCATGTGGAAGTTTAATAGGCGCGTGATAAATGGTCGGATCAAGATATTTTATTACCGGGTATGAAAGTTACGGTAAGTGAAGATTGTGGGTTTGTTTGTAAGGTAAAGAGCAGCAGCAATCTCAGCTAATGGTGACGAAGATGAGTCATGACGGTTGTTTTATCGGCACAGTTTGAGTTTTGAATGAAGAAGTAACTACTGAAAATAAACTCTATTTGTACACTTACAAATTATATTTTCATGTTTTAATGTCATCAGCGTAAAAATAAAGTATTATTACATGTAATCATCAAGACTTCAACTAAATTTAGTAAAAACTTCTGTAAGAAAGAAACAAAGTGATCTGCTTAAAGACTAACATCATTAGGATTGAAAAAAAGTCCTCAAATCCCCTATTTTCTTGCCGAAAAGAAACGAATTGAATTCAATCTTCTGTCTTCGGATACCTGACCCTAAATAATATTACGATTCGTTTCTCCAGGATAACTCTTATCTCAACAAATATCTCGTTTGGATTAGGGTTGAGCTTTCTCTTTAAATTCGAGTCTTTCACTGAATAATCTCTCTCTAGTTCTCCAATTACTACATATATATAATCTAGCCTCATAACTAATTTATCAAGTTGATTTCTGGTTATCGCCAAAGGGGAATAGTGAACCAGGAATAGTATTAAGAATTAACTCATGGTCCTCTAGCGTAATGTAATGCCAATTCGATGGCCAACTTTTTTTAATAACAATACATACTAGTTAGTTAAGTCGAACTAAAGGGGCAGCATCGCATCTTCTGCAGAAATAAACCATTAAGAAAAATTCAGCCATTCCGCCCGGAATATTTGTCGGCAAACAGCCGCATTTGAGCAGATTTTACGACTCGAATAATTACCATTTGAGTAATCTGTCTGACCAATTATTTTTTAAAATAGTTAAATTATTCGAGTAGTGACTTCTCAAGTAATCTTCTCATCAAAAGGTAGTCAAATCATCCCGGTAATCTCTCTACACTGTTTTTCAACTGTTTTTCAAGAGAGCCAGTCTTCCAGCCTAATTCTGTTAGTTTTCTAGGTTTAACTACATGTACATCGTGCGTTTAAGCTGCTCAACTGTGTGTGTATACCAATCGATTTATCCGATCCTATTTCTGTTTGTCCTGGCTTCTTCTCCTTTTTTTATAGTATCCTCTTCAGTTTTGGCTAGCCGAAATCGCTCAATCCATCCTCCATTTTGAATCCATTCTGTAACTCCTGCTATATTCTCGGCATTATTCATGAAAACTTCAAAAGATCGATTGCTACCCTTCCGGAGTATTTCAGGTCTTACTTATTATAGCTCTACACATACACCACACAATTCCGAAAATTTATCATCCAACTACCATTAGGATTCTTGAATTCACAAGAATTCAATTTTTATTTAAAAAATTACGTGAAGAATTGGGATTGTTGCAAGGACTCGATATAATAGACTCATGTCAACAGTTTTTTTTTTTGCTTAGTGTATAGTCGCACACCTATCAATATACTACCTGCCCTCATTAAAATAGTGTGCAGGTACTGACTGGTATCAAGAATTAATGGCTTGTGAGGCCAACAAGCTACTCAGCTGGCTACAAAAAAAAAGAAATTATGCGCTACGGAGAGAATCTTTCTGTACAGGATGGAAAATTTTGGAGTCTTAAAAAGATGTTATGCTGTAATCACAGCAATAAGAACGTACTAATGAGGGTCGCGCAAATCAAAACGAAAGAGGTAAAAGGCGCTGTGGACACAGCAACAAACCCAATTTTAATTCATGAAGATGGAATTTTGAAATAAAAAACACTTAACAATCACAGTACATATTGGTTGTTTTTTTTTGTTTAATGATTTTGTGGTTGAGTTATTTCAATTGGCGTGAGAACTTGGTTTTGGTGATCGGTTCGCTTGTGAAATACGTTATCCAATAATATTTACCTGATAATGACGATGAGGGGCCGCAATCTAAAATTAACCATCTCATAATAAAAATAGAACAAAATAATGCTGCAACTCTCACTTAATCCCCTCGTTTGACCAGTTATCTTAATTGGTTATTAACAAGCTAATCCATTGGTTTGTTCGACATGGAAACCCATTCTCTCTCAAGTTGTGGATTAGTCGTTCATCTGACACATTATCATAGGCACCCGAAATATCAAGACTAAAAAGGGAGGCGACTTTTTTCTTATCTTGTCCCCAGATCGCGTAAATCTGCTCTGTTAAAAGCTCTGCTGCCGTGATTGTCGATCTTTTGGGTCGCGCTTCCCTCTGTTCGTCAGGTAAGAGATAATATTCTTCGGCAGCCTTGGAGATGCGATTGAAGATAAGTTTTTCGAGGACTTTGCCGATTGTGTTTGGGAGGGCTATGAGCCTATATGCTTTCGGTGTATCATATCTTAGTTTTTGAGGCTTTCTAAGCACTATTGTTATGGATCTTTTCAAGTCTTTAGGATGATATCCTATTGACAGGCACGCGTTGAATAAGTCTGCCAGGAGCTTGCTCGATGTTGATCTACAATACTTGAGTCGTCTATTTGGGATTACTTCTGGGCCCGATGCCTCGTCAGCTTTTAGTTTTCTCATGACCTCTTCAATTTCTCCTTTGTCGATCTTGTTGGTGATCGTCTCGATTTTGGATCAGTAGCTCCCTCTATGTCTCGCAAATCTGCATTGATTGGCTTAGGGGAAAATTATTGTGTTATAGGTCTCGCTTTATCTCTATCTTCTGAGAGGGTTTGTCCTTCTTTATCATTAAATTTGGGTATTATACTTCCCTATCTGAATCTCCTTCTCCGATAGAATATGTATGGAACATAATGAAACGGTTGATTCAGTTCAACTACCAGGATTTTGATGATGGAAAGCAGCGATCGCAAGATGAGCTTCGCTGGATTGCGAGAGAGGCCTGGGATTCTGTAATGTTGGAACAGCTTCTAGAACTTATTAATACTATGACAAACAGAGGCCAAGCCGTTATTGATGCTAATGGAGGGGTTACTAAGTATTGAAAATTTTGTCAATAAAACATTTTTCTTTCAGAGCAATCAATCATAAAATTCATAGTAAAAATTCACAGTAAATTTTCATTAGTAAATCCCAACTTAATTTGGTTTAGTGTCTGTAATAGAAAACGAATACAGTTATTTTTTAATTTTATTTTAATCATTCTATCGTGGATCTACAACTGCTCAAGAGCAGAAATAGCACTGCGATCGGTAGACACTAGACTCTGTGCAGTACCATATTTACCTTCGTACCGGTGTAGATAGTTTATGCTATGCCACCTGACCAAACCTAACGACCCCCAAATTACTTATCAATATGTGCCAAGTCTCAGGCCGGCGAAGTCGAACTCTTCACCTTCTCGTGGTGCCGGCTGTAAACGCTCAGTATGTTCGCATATCTGGGATAGCCAAGAAGAATCGCAGTCCTTCCCTTCAGGATCCCCATTGATTCATGCGGGTCTCGGTCGGCTTCGTCTCATCATCACCATCCCCAGCACCCTTTCACGAAGAACTCCCACGACTGTCCCAGAGAGGTAGGGCGAAGGGCTCTACTGATCACAATCATCTAAGTGGTAGCAATANTGTAGGTTTAACTCCTATATGGCTTATTGGGATATAACTGCGGCTGCTCGCCGAAAATGAGTACGGGAGGAATGGAAGAGATTTTCCTATTGAGGTTTTTCCCACTGGGTTTTCCCCTTAGGTTTTCCCTCCGCCCGTGGCTTTAGGGTCATGGTAAATACGTTCCTACCCATTCGACCCGATGTAACTAGCTGGCTCTACGTAGGTATTGGGAAAATTCGGGCACCGGATGGGCATTGCTGTAGCTTGGAGGATCCTGNTAAATAGTACATACATACTCTCTCTCTCTACCAAGTCTCATATGTGCTCATACGACCCCATATAACCTCATCTATAGCGCCTAACGCCTCATGTCCTCACTCCTTGCTTCATAAAGCGAAAAAGGACATTTGGGCTTTAGCTGTAGCGACTTGCTAAGTTGCCCTTTTCATTTCGTATGTTTGTATTACACAATTATTTTATAAGATGATGCTACCACGTTTCGAGCCCCTCTCTTTAACCTTGCCCATCACCTGTGTTATCTAGTTCAACCAATCCCATTTCATCATCCCGGTGTGGCTTCTCGTGTTCTTCCGGGTCACTAACTTGTCTTCCAATTTCATTTTTCTCGACAAACTAAAGTATATCAGCTGTTGCTCATCTATTAGCAAACAATTTCGCTATGCCTCCTTCGCTACTCGCCACTCCACTGTCTTCTCGTATTCTCTTCCACATTTTTTTTCCTCTCCTTTCTCCATTTCTGAAAATCTAGCACTAAAATTTTAACTGTCTACCTATTATGTTTTCCACACCATTCGCAAAGGTCATCAGTTCGTTTCAAGATACAAACGTGGTACACTCCTGTAATTGCATGCTGTGAGTTCAACTGGAAAAATCGACTAGCGATAGCTTTCCTCGCACGGAGGGCGACAGAGTCAAATTGTCATATGCGTAGGTTAATTTTTTAGGTACTTCTATATGCTAGGTTCCATCGCCGGTGATCCCTTGTGAACCATTGGCGACTCCCAACTCTCTGTCTATCTGATGTTTTACTGGCTATGTGTGATAGTGTATTAAATCCCCCCGCACATCTCCGAGAACTTAGTGCCGCTTCTTTCGTAGCTTTATCTGCATGTTCACTTCATTCAATTTTCATATGCCCTGGTATCTAGTGGATGAGCACTTGTTGGAATTTCAGGCATCTAATGAATAGGAATACTGAATTCTATGATTTTCCCAGCAAGATCGAGTTTGGATTGTGATTTTGGTTGGTTCTATTTTAGTTAAACATTGATAAATTAATGATTAGGTTTGTGGATTTTGTCCCAGCACTGATCTGAGCGCTTAGCCATGAATGCACGTGCACAACTCAGCA
>JAHYSP010001720.1:542-13464 GCA_019455505.1 Pleochaeta shiraiana
TAATCATTGTGAATCCAGAGTACTTTTCAACAAACCAGAACCGAGAACAAAAAAGAAAAAAAAAGAAAGAAAGAAAAATTCGTGAGCGAGTGACTACGAGAATTGTGATATTGATCCGAGCTTTAATATTTACGAGAACCGATAAAATAGAGTAGTGTCTTGCTTAACTTACATTTTAAAATAATATATCTTGATAAGAGAGCTGTTAGTGTATGAGCTTTCAAGTCCCAGAGGACTCTTCAAGTCACTCCGACTCACAGTCTTTTTGTAGCTTCGACGAGCAGGACTTACTCGAACAAAACTTTAATATTATGTCGGAAGCTTCTAATATGCAAGGTTCAACACAGGGTATTGAAGGTAATATTCTTGAAAAACTAATTTCGTCTATGTCCAAAATGAAAGAAACCAGATGGCCAGAATGGAATGGAAGTCCTGAAAAATTTCGTTCTTACGTCTTTGAGTTACGAGTCAAAATTGAGGAAGATAGGCTCCTTCTAGGTTCTGATCGAGCAGTTTGTCTTGGAATGCTTCGGACGTTACCATTAGAGAAAAAGTCAAGAGTCGATGATTGGTTCGAAAGAGGAGGTTCCAATCAGGATTATAATTTGTTGGAATTCTTAAACCATTTTGTTGACACCTTTGAAGATAAGCAATCAATTTTGACAGCCGGAAAAGAACTGGCACGTCTAAAGCAGGGAAACCGACAATCATTTGCAGAATTTGTTCAAATTTACGAACACAAATTGGCTCAGTGTGGGGGAAGCACTTGGGCTCCTCTAATGAAAATTGTTCATCTTAACAATGGTTTAAATGATGCACTTGAAATCCCTTTGATTAGAATTGATATGCCTCCTTTGGATAACTACGTGCAATGGCGAGACAAAGTGAGAGAGATTGCTGACCGTCTAGAGTCACATCAAACCTGAACTCAAAGTTACAAAGACCATAGAGGAAATTTCTCTGATTTGCAAACGCCTTCCAGTAAGAGCATGGAAAAAGATGCAGAGGATGACACATTAATGTCAGGTTTTAATGCTTTGCTTAACTTAGTAAATCAAGGCAGTTCTGCGAAAAATTTGAGTACTTTAATGGCTGGTCTTCAAAATGCGCAGGTAAGTAAGAACGTAACACGAGATTCCCGACCACGCACTCCATGGCGACAACCACAGGAGTTTAAAAAACCCATTGAGAAAGGATTATGCGCTCGTTGTGCTAAGTCGGGACATATCGCTAAGCAATGTCCTACTTTTCGCGCTGCAGCTCGTCCAGAATGAAGTATAAATGCAACGTCGCTAGTAGGTGCGGAGGAACTAGAAGATCTTGAGGGAAAAGAAATCTCCTGAGCAAAGACGCGTTCAGGGGAGAAAGTAAGGGTTTTAAGTTAGACAGTAGCTTGAGTACAAATTTAAGAAATATTCACAGCACACCATTTATGATTGACTGTCTACTGAACAATAAAATTCAAGTCAGTCCTTTGGTTGATACTGGCTGTCTGTGTTACTCTGTCTTTGACGCTGACCTTGTGCGCACCAATAACTTTCTAACGAAAGAAATTAAACCCCGTGAACTAAATCTAGCAAATGGAACTACCACCGAGTATGTAACGAGAATTTCATGTGTTATTATGACTATACATGGCATAGAACAAACTATTTGTGGATACGTAGTTCCAAAATTAGCTTACTCGTTAATTCTAGGCAAACCATGGATGGAGCAATGTGATATTACCTATGTGGCTAAAGATAAATTTTTACTACTTACAAAAAAAGAATGATGAGATAAAAATTAAAGAAAGCGATCGGTTACCCCAACTTAAAGTCTCAACCAATTTTTAGTTAGGAGCTGCGTCTACCACTGATATTGCTAAGGCATTAGAATTGAAACCTGTTGTTTCAAGAGAAGAAGTGATTATACCGCTACCATCTGAAATTCGTCAATTTTGTGACCTTTTCATGGACGATGATTCAACATCGAATCAATCGCTGCCTCCTCATCGTATAGGTGTGGACACAAAAATAGATTTGCTTAAAGACGAAACTGGTAAAGAAAAAGAAGTCCCGTGGTGTTACGGGCTAGGCCCGATTTATCGTTGACTGGGGTCTGGGATCCCAGCCATTACGTGAGTTTATTAGCACGGTTTACAAATGGACTAGGCTAGACCAACTTCAATCCGAGCCTTCAGATCACTCGAGACGAGTGATCCCAAATTAGGCAAATCATTCTGAACTTGCTAGATCACTCGGATAAGTGTATCCTAATTAGGAACATCACTCACAGACGGAATCATCAGCTACTATCCTTTCATGTATATAGACATAATCGTATCTCTCCGTTGTAGAACCATAGAAAAATATAACCTATTTTTGGCATTACCTTCGTGCTTGACCGATTTGGCTTTTGCCTCTCACACGTGGAGGCCATTGTATAGATCGTCCCAGGATGAGCTATTAAATTTAAGGCACACTCTATCAGATTTGTTGTCAAAGAATTGAATTCGGCCAAGTAGTTCCCCTGGCGGCGCACCAGTACTTTTCGTAAAGAAACCTAGAGGTGGTCTCCGTTTTTGCGTAGACTATCGGGGTCTTAATGTAATTACAAAATGAGATCGATACCCTCTACCCTTGGTCAACGAAACCTTGAGACTTTTGGCTAAGGCAAAATGAATTTCCAAGGTTAATGTCCGTGCTGCATTCCACAGAATTAGAATCGTGGAAGGAGACGAGTGGAACACGGCGTTCAGGACAAGGTACGGGTCTTATGAATGGTTAGTGACTTCTTTTGGGCTAGCCGGTGCGCCTGCAGCCTTTCAGAGATGGATAAACAATGTTCTAGGCGATTTAATTGGTGATATTTGCGCAGCTTATCTTGATGACGTGGTAATTTTTTCTTGTGGAGATATAGAGGACCATTGATATAAAGTGATTTGTGTCCTAGAAAGACTAAATATAGCGGGATTGAAATTAGACAAAAAGAAGTGTGAAATTACCACAAAGGAAACTAAGTATTTGGGATTCGTTATTCATGCTGAAATTGGTATTAAAGTTGACAAGGAGAAAATTAAGGCAATAACTTCTTGGACTCCACCTACAAATGTTAAAGGTGTTCGACAGTTTTTAGGATTTGCGAATTTTTATCGCCACTTTATTGAGAACTTTGCAACACTAGCCGCCCTATTACAACGCCTTACACTTAAAAATGCGCCATTTACTTGGGCATCAGATCATCAAAAAACGTTTGATAGACTTAAAAATTTATCTATGACCGCACCTGCCTTAGCAATGTTGAATGATGATCGACCGACTCTGTTAGAAACAGACGCGTCAGGCTGGGCCACAGGAGGATGTCTTTCCCAAATAGATAAAACAGGCCGCTTGCGTCCTGTTGCATACTATTCCAAGCGGCTAACCCCGACTGAATGCAATTACGATATTCATGATAAAGAACTCTTGTATATCATTCGGTGTCTTAATGAATGGAGAGAGGAGTTGATAGGCTTGCAGAAACAATTTGTCATTTTAACAGACCACAAAAACTTGGAATATTTTATGTCATCGCGCAAAATAGTCGAACGTCAAGTTCGTTGGACACAAATACTCTCACAATTCAACTTTAGGATGGAATTTCTTGCTGGACGTAAGTAAGGCAGTCCAGCCGGATGCTCTGTCGCGGCGGGAGCAAAATATACCTAGAGACGCCAATGACTCCAGACTTAAGGAAAGAGAGTTCAAACTGATAAATGATGATTGGATAACACCTCCCCCGCCAATAGAAGTTTTTTCCACAAAATCTGACCTAAATTCTACTCAAATAATCCCAGATGGTGGTACCCTATTTGAAGATAGTAATTTGAAATCCCTAAGGAATACAGCCATGTCTGAGAATACTAATTTCTTGGAAATATACAAAACACTTTGGAATGGAGAAAAATCTTTTCCTAATGCAATGAATCTGAAAGTATCGGTTAGTTAATGTCAATTGGACTATCGAAAAGCACTTTGCTTCCGCTCAAGATTATGGATCCCGGATTTTGATCCATAACGCACAAAATTGATTCATAAGATACATGACTCTCATATAACTGGCCACCCAGGACGAAATAATATGCTCGCAATTTTATCACGTTACTTCTTTTGGCCTGGTATGTCTCAGATGGTACGACAGTTTTGTCGAAATTGTGACGTATGTGGCCGATCTAATGTTTGGAGATTCAGGAAAAAAGGGTTTTTACTTCGATTGCCTATCCCAGAGAGATTTCACATTGAACTATCTATAGATTTTATGACAGATTTACCGGCTAAGAGCAAGGGAGACCCTATATTTCTAAAGGTGATAACAGACCGTTTACTAAAAAGTGTCACATTGGAGGCTATGGCTTTTATGAAAGCAGAAGAGTGCGCAAATCGATTCCTCCAATGTCATTATAGATTCCATGGATTTCCTAAAGCGCTAACGTCGGATATAGGATCGAATTGGGTCGGAGATTTTTGGAGAGAACTTTGTACACAAGCTGGTATTGAGCAGCGGCTCTCTACGAGACTTCACCCTGAAACAGATGGCTCCACAGAAAGAATGAATCAAGAGGTATTTACATACCTAAGATCGTTTTTTTCTTTTGCTCAGTTTGATTGGCCTTTACTATTACCCTCAGCACAACTTGCAATAAATAATAGAGATAACTAATCTTCAGGATTGAGCTCTTTCTTTTTAACTCACGGGTATCATTTGGAACAAGTACAGCAATGTAATAATTTACTGAATTCAACGAGATCAAACCAATCAAAACTAGCAACAAAGTTTTTAGATCGATTACATGAAGGTCAAGAGTTTGCTGCTGCCGCCATGGCTACTGCACAACAACAAATGGAGGATCAGGCTAATCACTCCCGAGACCCCGCCTCGCTTTTCAGGATAGGAGATAAAGTTTGGCTTAATCTGAAAAATATTCAGACCCCCCAACCCAAAAAGAAGTTAGCTTGGGTGAATGCTAAATATAAAGTCACAAAAGTAGTATCCCCGCTTGTTGTCGAACTTGATGTTCCCTCAAATATTTGGCCACGTTTCCATGTCCAACTATTGAGACATGCGAACCAAGACCCTCTACCATCACAAATACTAGATGACTCACAACCACCGCCGGTGCTCCCAGATAATATAAATGGTAACTCGCATCCAGAGCAGTTTGTGGAGCGTATTCTGCGGGCAGAAATTTTTCGAAAATGTCGAGGTTGGGTTAGAAGAGTTTTGGTTAAATGGAGGGGTTTCGTAGAACCAAACTGGGAAAATCGCTCAGTTATGGAGGACACAATTGCCCTAGAAAAATTTTAATCTGTATATTGTAACAAAGATGGAGTGGGAAAAGTTGAAGGTAGCCGACAGGGACCTTCGCGCACAAAACTAAATGGGGGAAAGAAAGAGTAATGTTATGTGCTATGCCCAATGTAGAAGCCTAGTTGAGAACTAGCCCATTAAGTGAAATTACTTAATAGGGGCCCTGACTTGTATGGGTGGAATAGGGGTTTCCCTTGTACTACTTATTACCCTTGCCACTCTCCTGTATATAGATTCCTCCTTATACTAGATTAATCAATTGATATACTTCACCAACTTGGTAACCATCATATTTTAATTTAGTATCTTCAAGTATTATTCTTGTGATCCGTCAATAAGTTTATTACTTCCTTTATCTTAGTAGCTTAGGGTAAATATAATGTTTTGTAGAAAAGGCTAGTAGTGGAAGCCTAAATTCGCAGCACCACTAACGTCTAGCCACTGGACAGAAACAAACAGTGAACAAAGTGAGAATTCTTTTGATATAGCAGAGGGAGAAAACGAATCTTTACTACACATAATCACGAATACCATGGCTCATATTTCAGAAGAAATAGGGTACGAAGCGGAAAATGAGCTCGCCACGTCAGGTGGTAATGGATCTGAAGTTTTGGATGTTAAGAATCTAATTGATCGAATGGATGAATGAAATAGGCAAAGAGAGGCTCAAATAAACATAATATATACGAACATAATTAATATGTTATCGATGATGCAAGAGCAACCAAAACCAAGAGACCAGACTCCGGTGTCTCCTCTACCCTCAAAACCCAACGAGAGTTTCTATGCCCAATCCTCAGCACGATAAAATGTAGCTTGTAATAGAAATAGAATTAAACCTTCTAAGTGGCCGAAAACATATGACCATACAGACCAAACAAAGTGGAATGCGACCCATGAGCTTTCAAAGTATATATATAAACGGGATAATTTAGAAGGAGGATTTCTCCAACCTTCTGACTTTTTCAAGCATTTGTTCAGCCATGCAGTAACTAGTGATGCAAAAGCTAAAATTACTGGGCAGGTCGATGAAATAATTAGGCAAGATAGAACCTGAGATGAGCTTTGGCTGTTACAAGAGATGGAAGATGCTTTTCGGGACAAAACGTCGAGCAGTCAGATGCAACACTTCTCCATGTTTGTAAATAGTTTAGAGACGAAACATAAGCGACGTATTTACCATGGTTCCAACAGCTATTTGCAAGGATCCCAACCTCTTCAGCTGACTATAAGCAAAAATTGTATTAGCTGATAAATTCTCTAAATCAAACAACGCAATATTACTTAGTTGGTCGAGATCTACCAGATCGTTTTCTTGATTTAGTCAAGCTTTTATCTTTAATCGGCTCCCAGAACAAAAGTGAAGGTCAGGTTAGGACTAGGATATATTCCGTTGGACAGATAGTTACTTTTGATGATGGCACAAAAGGAATATCCGGTGGGAAGTTACTGGGGGCCAGTAACATGGCACCCCCATATCGACCATCATCAAGTGTAGTTAACAATGAGGACGCGGACGGTGAAACCTTGATGACAGGCGTGAACAGAATTCGTACGAAGTGGGTCACGAGAAAGGAAATTGATCGGCGTATAGCTGATGGATTGTAAATCAGGTGTGGAAAAAGGGTCACTTAATTAGTAAGTGTAATTATTTGCCTGCTCAACGGCCCGAGGCCGGAGTAAGTACATCAAAAATTGAGGAATGATCTACTGTAGATAATCTGAGCGTTAATTTGGAGTCTCAGGAGTTAAAAGACAAGCCTCTGTAAAAAGTCGTTTCTGGAGGCTGAAAAGTAGAGTTTGTAATACATCATTAAACCCACCGTCAGATGACGATAAATTGGCAGAAAATAAATGAATGGAAATTCCTTTAAAAGAGATATTTTGATTAATAATATTTATTCTGCATCTGCCTTTATTTATAGTGGTTGTGAATGTCTTTCAGGTGTAAAAATCCTCTACAGTATGCAAATCAAATCTGTCGAGGATAAAAGTAGCTCTGATAAAGCTTACTGGAGCAGTAAACGGTTACCAAGAGCTGGAAAATATGATTAGAGAAATGACAAAATTGGAGCTCGATATTGATGGCTAACCGAAAACACTCTATGCATATATTATCGCTGGTCTATCCCACGAACTTATCCTTGGCAAATCTTGGATGGAGAGGGAAGACGTGATTTACCATGCTAAAGAACATTGTACGAATATCCGTGAGGTAATAGTAGGTGATCAACCTCTTCGAGTTAAAGAGAAAAACTTTTAAATAAAGTTATTGATATCCGAATCCAATACTACTAGTTTGTCCGCCGGGGTATCTATAGCAACATTGAGGAGGGTCAGAAAATCGTCTGGCGATATGTCTCCAAAACTATTCTCAGTGACATTAGCAGATATTCAGAAAGAACTTGCTCCTGCAAAAAAATCAGCTAGTGATCTAGAGAAACTCTCATCACAGTACAACTAGTTCGCTGAACTATTTAAGAAAGAATTAACCGAGAAAATTCCCCCTCACTCTCCTAATGTTGGCCACGAAATAAAGATCAAGCCGGGTCAAGAAATTCCATGGAGACCTTTATATGGCATGTTAAGGGATGAGTTACTGGTTTTGCGAAAAACTTTAACGGAGCTGGTTGATAAAAATTATATTCGTGCAAGCAGCTCTCCGGCAGGAGCTCCGGTATTGTTTGTTAAGAATCCTGGAGGAGGATTACGCTTCTACGTTAACTACCGAGCGTTAAATTCTTTAACAAAGGTCGACCGTTATCAACTCCCTCTGATCAAAGAAACTTTTGCAAAGCTAAGCAAAGCTAGATGGCTTACAAAATTTGAAGTAGGAGAGGCCTTTCATAAGCTGCGGATTAATAAAGTTGACGAATGGAAGACCGCGTTTCGCACCAGATTCGGTTTATTTGTGTGGTTAATGATGCCATTTGGATTGAAAGGGGTCCCTGATACATTCCAACGGTACATCAATCAAACCCTCGGTGATTACCTAAACAATTTTTGCTCAGCCTGCGTAGATGAAATTCTTATCTATACCAATAGATCCCTGTCTGAACCTGAAAGACATGTAAATCTTGTTCTCAAGAGGCTTCAAAAGGCCAGTTTGGGTCTCATTAATGAAAAGTGTGAATTCATTGTCAAGAGGACTAAATATTTTGGACTTATCATTTCTAGCAAAGGTGCTGTATCATCTGTAAGAATGGACCATGAGAAAGTAAGAGCGATTTCCGAGTGGCAAGCACTGTTGAAATAAGTGCTATTTGGTAATGAAGATCATCATGGTCATGGTTGGTTAGAAAGGCTGAGCCCTTGTCTACCACGATCATGATTATTCACACATTAATCAGCCATTATTAACAATTAGCAATTAGTCATGTAATCACTTAGTTGTAATAATTAGGATATGTAGCATTCTGTATCTAAGTGGGACTAGTTAACAAGTCTACAAATGTAGTTAACAGACTATATGACTAAATCTTCAACAAGACTATCAATATTTTATATACTAGATCAATTATGTAATACTTTCAGTTGATGAGAAAGGAGCTATTTGGACTTGGTAATGGGTGTTTTTTGATTTATTGGATTGTGGGGGCTCGGTTAATCATCTCCCGGTTTAATGCAAGAGGGGAAGGGCATCACAAAATGCGGGGTAACTGTGCGTTTCGGCAATGCAAATAATATGTATAATAGTGTAGCTTTCCCCACATATTGGAGGGAGAGGATTTCAAGAAGCATAGAACGTACTGTACGGTTATAGTGCCTCATCCTATAGAGATCAAACAATTACCAACTTAACCATATCATTAACTCAGACTGATTCAAACACAGACTCTTCAATCTTCCTACTCGCTTTCTTAGGTGATATTAATTCAGAAGCCTAACCGCTTAAGCTTTAATCAATTCCACATTCCAACATCAAGAAATGCCTAATCTTATTTCTTAACTGAACCTAAATTACTATCATTGCCTACTTATACAACTCGGTTTGGTTATGGTTTTGTCAGTTATCAATACCTTATTGTCATCGTCCTCTTTTTATCGGGTATAGGATGTGAAGTTCAGCTCCAGAAGTGGGATATTGGTGCTATTTTAAGATAATCACCAATCGGAATCCATCATATTCGATAAAACTTTTAACCATCAAGAAATTATGTAGTTTTCTGGTTTATGATTTTTCGACAAAATTTATACCTAAAATGGGTTGTTAGGCGATATGTATCTTATCACAACGATCCAATTGATTCCTTTCGGCGGATTTCAGCTTTTCACGCATAACTCCTCGATAGACTCGCAAGACTTTCAATCCAAAGTCTTGAATTATTTCCCGAAGCAATCGGTAAATTAACATATCAGTCGATTGTTTTCGGAATCCTCGAAGATAGCTCATCTTTAGTACTGAATGCCAAGTTTCAACTAGGTTTTTTGTCTGGATACCTAGCACGCCCTTTAGATTTTTGAGAATTTTGTTGTTCTTCGCTGCAAAAGTTTCAACTTACTCTGCGGTTACCGGGCCACCAGGTTTCAGCCTTATCTATCCACTGTTTTGCTGGATAAATGATCCAGTCCTGATGAGCGACGTATTACAATTTGTATTTCCTCCATACCACATCGAATTCTTCATCAGTCTGAGCTCGGATCAAGGGAATCAAATCAGAAACGGTAGTTTTTCATAACTCACTGGCTCTTTCGGAATCTTCTTCCGGCTGAGACCGTTTTTTACCGTATCCTTGACTTACATGAAGTTTTGAGGAGCTAGCATACGAGTGACACGGATCATATGCCAATAGCAAAGCCGTACCTCTGACTTCTCAAATTCAGTAGTGATAGCAGTCATATCTGTCCTAAAATAATCAAATATGAAAATTGGAGAACCATCTAGAGTCACGCTTTGTTTAAGTCACATAAACAAACTTTCCAAAGGCCCCTGGGATTCTGAATAAGTGATCATGAATGCAACCGGTACTCCTCTACTTGCCCTATCGTGTTTTACAACGGTCTTGTAGAGGAATGCTTTGCGTTTAGTGTCATCCAGTGTACAACAAATGTTATGAGTCGAGTCAAGACAGATAATGGATGAGTACTGCCGGAGAACATCTATTTGCCACTTACTACAGAAGGCAAAATAAAAATTGTTGGCTTTTTCAATTTGACTACTGTTCATTTCGTTAAAAACAGCGATGCCATCAGCTTGCTCAATACGCCTAGTGTACTCTTATAGGCTTTCCAAGCAGCTTGAGCCTGAACTTGAAACATTCTCAAGGTGTTTCCTTCTTTAATTACGGAAGTCTTGATTTGTGACACGCTTAAGCTCCGTAACTTCACAGTATTCCAGTTTACTAGTATCTTCACCGTCGAGGATATCCAGAGTCAACTCATCAAGACGTGACAGATTTCTAAAGGCATCATGATTGATACCGAGGGCTACTACTTTTGATAAACATTTTCTCACACGTGGTGAAAATTTCTAGTTCAACTAATCGTCGAAAGAACACGGATCATGTCCTTGGTGAAATATATCGTAATCCCTCATTATTTTATCCTCTTTTCGTGCTTTTAGCGTCGCTTTCAATCCTAAATTTTGTAAAGGTGCATTTGTAGTAACAGAATTATTTTTCAGACAGTAAGACTGAGGTGAGCCCCAGAAAGGACAGCAGAAACATCGTGTCCATTCTGTTGAACTTTGCTGGAAATATAAATATGAAACAAGTGCGGTCATTCAAAATTCTATGTCATTTTCTATCTACAGAAAACTCTCTATATATATCTATCTTAGATCAGTTCTCATAGCTATCATGAATTCAAGTATTGCCAATTTCTTCAGTCATTTGACCCCATATTCTAGACATGATTGGAACTCTACACCTCATATTTCAAAACAATTACGGTTGCATTAACATGAAATAATCTGATAAATTTTGAAACTGTGAGGATCTTTTAAGAAAAAGCTAATCAATCCCTTATTGTGAGATATTATACGCCACATATAGAATGATAAAACATGAGGGAATCTATGTTTCAAAAGATAACTTCAAACTCACTCTCGAAAGAGATCAAATGTGGTGATCCATGATTCTTGCCTGGTTTAACACATTCATAAACAGGTTGCCCTCAAAGATGCTTAGAAGATTGCATTTAAGTTTGTGGCCAAGTGAACAAAGACATAGCAGATTCAAGGTGATATACCTCGTCTTTTTTTTTTTTTTTTTTGTAACGTTTTCCTTTTCAGACTGATTTTGCCATTCTAATTGGTTTATTTCGCACTCAAGTCATTCCAAGGTCTCCACGTTCTCAAATATGACAGTCTTGAAAGGTTTACTAATTTCTAGGGCCTGAGGTAATAATAGTCCTCTTCAAGTTGGAATTGAACAGTTCTTTTCCCATTGTGAGCTTTAGAAGCTGTTAGCAAACCTACGAATGTAATAGTTACAGTGGCTAAAGAAAAGTAGTCGAACAAATCACATATTCTGACAAATTTGATAATAACCTAACAATAACTCACATAAAATATGTATTTACAATTGTATATTAATATTCAATCGTTTTTCTATAGTTTGCACTATTTATTTTTACAACATGGAATTAGTATTCAATATCTTGGGTCTTGGCATCTCCAATTATTCGACCACTTTTTTTGCTATCATTTCAGTACTTCGTATGTCCTCTTCATGCTTTCAAAACTGCTTTTACCCTTGCTTCTATACATCGAATCGCTGATTGGTATAGATTTATATCGATTTAAGACCAAAATCCATCTAGTCTTGCCCATAATTCATGCATACCCTTTGGGGCCTCCGGGTACTCACCAAGTCGCCGTTTGACCACCCCACAGAGGTGCTCAATTGGGTAAATATCAGTCAATGTGAAGGTCAACTCATAGTCGTGATACCCTTACCAGAAAGTCAACATTTTGGTGATAGAAGATTTATGTTTGAAGTTATTATCCTGCTGGAAAATGATATCGGATCTGGTGGTTAAACCAGACTCAGTCCCGACTCGATCCAATGTTGGCATTAAATAAGCATCAAATATGCTCACAAGCTGATCTGATTTCATTTTTCCCATGATACGGTCCATGCCCCTGACACCAAACCAAGAAATGCATCCCCAGATCATAATACTCTCACATCCAAACTCCAAGTTCTCATCTACGACTTCCGGATAAAGAGTCTTTGAGTTTGATATCCAGGCATACTTCATGCTGTAGGTATTTATTCTGTTTATCATGGTCTCATTATTATGGTTATGACGCGAGAAGTATCATCATGCTGCTAGCCTTGAACTACAAGAGAGAATAGTAGTTGTAGGTAAATGTGTGTGAAAAAATTGGTTGATATGATAGAATTTATTATCATAAGAGGAAAGGCGCTCACTATTTATAATACATGAAGACTCGCTTAATCAATCCACGCCAGCGCACAAATGTGCAAACATGTCAAATGCAACAAACAAAAGTGACCACGTGATACAAACTGATTGTGTCAAACATGATTTTACAGCACTCATCTAACCAAAAAACTCTTTTCCAGTCGTCGATAGACCAATTCCTCTCTCTTGATCGAGCCTTTTTTTTTTTTTTTTTTTTTTTTTT
>JAHYSP010001729.1:5281-16202 GCA_019455505.1 Pleochaeta shiraiana
TCCTCCCTTCCATTAAGTTACTCATTTAACGTCGATGTAGTGCCTATCTTCCGATGGCCTTCTGATTGCTTCCTGTAGGGCATAGGACGCGCTGCGTGGGCTAGCCTGCAGTGGATATTCATCTACTCTTTTACGTAATATTTAAGCTTTCCCTATTGCCTTTCTTCACAAATTTGCTATGCACCTACTTAAATGCTTTAACAAGAGTTTCAGCCCCTCTTTTTCCTAAGAACCAGATATATAGTAGCCTCTTGTAGCTTTCGTTCTTCCACCTATCTTTTTATCTGAGATATTGTCGAGCGACAGAAAAAAATATGCACAATGGTTCTCAGTCTGTATACTCAATTGTTTGTATCTCGTGGACGCTTGCGTTCCCCATCACAAGATAAGGGATTGTTTCCTGTTATAAACTACTATCTTTTCGACAGCAGAATGAGAGAGATTCTTTTCAACTTGGGTAACTAATGCCGACTGAGCCTCAGTTTTTGATGGACGATCTGTCTCAACGCTTGCCAGAGTTCCCGCGTAACTTGGAACCCATATCACTGTTAATTTTCCTGTCTGAGCATGTGCAAGCTTCTCACGGGTGGCCCAGTCCCTCTGATACTCCAAGATTAGTTTTACTTTTTATGGCAGATCATTGATTGTATCTAATTTAAGATATTTCCAGCTTTACTGTTACTTGTATAAATTACGACAATAATGGTAATACTTGTGTGTGCTTTTTGAGTGCATGCCATCAGCCCTTGAAAAATCGTTATGATATGAATGTCGATACGCTCCACTTTTCGGTTGATACTGAAACTATCTGTGTGGACTTTTTTGCCTGCTTGGTATATTATGTACCTTCTCCGGTCTCTCCATACAGGTTAAGTGATCCGTCTATATGTAAATAAATATCGTGCCTAGAGCGACTTAATTACGGTTCGGTGGATGTGTAACTTTTGTAAGGTTTGCAGTTCTTTGCATCTACGGAAATGAGTAACGGAGCCATTTATGAAATTCATGTATGTGGCTCTGCTATACGCTCTTACCTTCAAGGGGCTTAGTTCGTCTATGGTTTGCATTCGCAGTGCTTGCCGAAATCGGGTCTCTTTAAGAAGCAAGGTAGCCCGGAGGGTGTTGAAATTAGTGCTATCGGTTAAGTTGTCGGTACTTCAAGTGACCCTTGAATAGCCAGCCTCCTATATTTGGAAATAACATCACTGACCTCAACATATCTTTATCTAACACGCTAATCCGTTATAGACCAAGATCACTGTATTATTCTTGTATGTAGAATTATGTATATAGATAGCATCTATCTCTCAGTGGGAGTAATTAACAACTCCCACTTAAGATCAACAGACTCTTACTTGTGCCACTTAGTCATTCTTCTTGTGATAAAATCATATAGTCTAACGACTTAACGCTTCTTCCAATCACCAAGTCTTAACTGGGGGTACTGGCTTCTTAATGAAGGACGTACAATTAGTTGATTCTGTAGGCTGATAAAATTGCTCTTAACTCTATATGAATAGCTTTGGAAAGATGTGTCATCCACAGGCCGCTTCTCTGATTCAGCTCTTTGCAATTTCGCATGTTCAATGACAGGAATATTTCCTGGGGCTACTATACTCTCTCCTTTGAATTATTTGTCCTATTATCTCTTCTGTAGAATACAAGATTTTCACATGACCTACGACATGATTATCAAGCTCCAAGTTTTTACAGAGCTTGTTGAAGTATACTAGATTAGATTATATATGTACATTCCGACTTTCTCCTTTTTAAAATAAATTTAATGCGCTTAAGTAGACCTAAGCCTTATTAAATATATAGCCTAGCTTGCGTTATAAAAGTTTTAAGGTTTTAAATGGAAATGTAACTTCATTAGGCTTAGCTTATAGAATGTAGCTCTGTTGACAAAATACTTGCTCAAATGTAGAGAGTGTACACTTTTTCTGCTCAAATACTGTATGTACATGTACACTAGCTGTACACTTGATGTACATGAGATGTACATGAATTGTGCATGTGGAGTTATTTTTGAGGACTTGAGGCTTAAATCATTTAAAACAACATTGCGATTTTTTTCAAGTTTGAAAAATTAAAAATGTTTATTGAAACAAGAGTCACTTTTATATTTATTAATTATATATACAATAATAAGCAAATTAATTTCATCCGCTTCATAAGAGCAAAGTTACCCTCATTGGTCTAATTGGCATGGGCCCTCGGTCGTCTAGTTGGTTTATGGCGTCCGGCTGTAATGTATCAGTCCACCGGAATGTCGCGCGTTCGAATCGCGCCTGAGGGATCAAATTTTTGCAAATAATACTTACACAAGATGATAGAAATGGCGAGATTCTCAACATCCCTCTACATGTACTGAAGCAGCTCACAAAATTAATCGAATAAATCGCCAGTTTTGATAAATTCATCTCTAACTTCACAACAAAACATTAGAAAATTTTTTTAATTAGTTTAGTTAAAATCAATAGCTTATTTCTCTATAAATTCGTATTATTTATCCATAAAAAAAAGTGAAATTAATATATTTTAAATTGGTCTTGGCATTCTCGATTATTAAATCAATTTTGAGAGCACCTGTCTAATATTTATTATGACCACCTTTGACCTTTAGTACTGCTACAACACGCGATGGCATACTCTCAACTAATTTTTTACATAAATCTGTGTCTAAAACATTCCAAGTCTCTTCAATTCTTCCTCACAAATCATGAATACCTTTTGGCGGTTCTGGGTACTAACCAAGTCGGCATTTCAGCTGACCCCAAAGATGCTCATTCGGATTTAAATCAGGGGATTGAAGACGCCCAATTCATTATGTTTATATCTGTGGTAGTTAGCCATATTCTTGTGGTTGAAGAAGTGTGCTTTGGGTCGTTATCTTGCTGGAATATAAGCTCAGTTTTCAGTATCGAACATATTTTATACCGTCTCTATTCAATCTATTTATTTTTGGTCTCATTTGACCAGAGACCAGATTACTCCTTTCCAGTCTTCATTTTTCCAATTTTCGTAGCGTAAAGCTCAGTCTAATCGGACTTTCCGATGAGCTTTTGATAGCTTTGGTTTTTTCTTCTTCTCTATTGCCTTCAAACCCTATTCCTTCAAAGCCAGCCTAATATTTTCAGCAAATAATTTGTCTTCTCTTTCAAAATTTAATATTTTTAATACCACCACGGCCGCCTTAGCGTTGTCAGTTAATAACAAACGGGTGATGTCTCGCTTGTCTCTGGGTGATAGTTTCTGTCTGTGGTCGTCCAGGTTTCAGCTCTGATATCTCATTTAAAATTATCTTGCGGTGTTTTGCTACTGTGGCTTGACCAAATCCAAATATTTTACCAATTTCTCTAGTTGATTTTCCGCCGTGGACTAAGTTGGTGATAGAGTTGATTTGATCAGATGATAACTTTTTCATCTTGAGGTTCAGAAGCAAGAATTAAGTTTTGGTATATTTTTCAATAAATTCGATTTAGATTAGAGGAAATTTAGTTAAGAAAGGGAATGCTTTTCAATTAAATCGTCAACTTTTGCGCTCAGAGGCTGGATTGGATCTCTCCTCATATAAATACCAGTCATCCGACTTCTATTTTTATTACTTCCATGATACTAAAATCCCACTCACTTCTTGTGTTCAAAATATTTGCTTTTTTCTATTAGATCGTATTCGATTGAGTTTAACATCAAGCAGCTGACGCAGTCATCACTTCATCGACAGTTATAATATTGAAAATTTATCTACATATTAGCTCAGAAATCAGTTAATTTGTTCTTCCATGATTGCCTTAAGATGCAGATAATTAGAAATTAACAATTGGTAATAAAATTCCTTGTAGTTGCTGAGGTCTACTGAAATACGATCTGAAGGTTTTGATATGAAAATGGTGCTCTCAAAATTGATCTAATAATCGAGTAATGCCAAAACCAGTTAAAAAAGTACTGATTTCACTTTTTTTTTTTTTTTTTTTTTTAAAAAAAAAANNNNAACTGAACTAATTAATAAATTTTCTGATGTTTTGTTGTTAAGTTAGAGATGAATTTATCAAAACTGGCGATTTATTCGATCAATTTTGTGAACTATTGTATATTTGCATTCACTCCCCCTCCACTTGAATTAAATCGATACCCTCGTCGTTAAGTTCAGTTGTCCATGATATCTTGGAGTTATGCTTGATGTCCAACTTTTATTAAGGCCTGATGAATGAGCTGCCATTCAAAAATTTCTTTGAAATCTGCTTGAAACTGTATATCTCATGGGCCAGTGCGGTTTCTCTTTCCACCAATTCCGTCTCCAATCACACATCATCTAAGATTCGTGAAAACTTCATTCATTATTTTAGAAGATTCTTTGTTGGAGTCGGTGCAAGTTAGGGATGGGATAAAAGCGAAAATATTTTTTATTTCTTTTTTCCTATTTCTGCCTATCCCCTCAGGAAATTTTCCTCTGACAAATTTGAAGTAATTAAGGGTAAGACGCGTAAGGTTAGAAATATGAAAGTAGTATTAGTACTCCTCGTCCTAGTATGACAGATCAGGTATTGTCTCTACAGCAACCGTGTGATTCGACTCGTCTAATTAGCCGAGGAAGATCCATATTAATTCCATGATCTGAATTATGGTGGCAAATCTTTGCAGCAGATAATTAGTACTCCGCTTCCGAATAATTATAAGCTCTTAGCATGATTCTACGATAAAGGCTGCAAATTAGAAAGTAAATCTCCAATTATTGGAACTTTGTCTTTCACTAACAAATTTTACGCTGTCTCTGAATCTACAATCAGGCGTCACCAATGGTTTTGTTATGGGCTATATTTACCTCCTAAACCTAATGTCGCAAAAGTCTTTGTGCAGGCCCCACACCCCTATTATGGGGCCTGAACAAAAAGTTTTGCGACCTGATTTTATCTGTCTAGTGGCTGACCATGAATAAATGGGGAGAACAAGGAGCAGAAAGTAGGGTAGAGACATGATATGAATACAGAAGACCCCGGTTCTAGCTAATCTATGCAGAAACTTCTAGATATGTAATTGCTTCTCTCTTATATAGAAATATATATTAAACATTTTGCCGCATTGCCTTTGTGCTTAGCCGTTCGCGTTAATTCCTTTACACGTCCGACGGCAAAACTCGAAAGGAAAGTCATGAACCATGACAGCGAATGTCTCAATTTAAATAGGAATAAATTCTCCAATGGATAACTGAATAATATAGTCAAAGAGTTACTCAAATTAACGCTCGCGCCCAAGATATGACTGTTCAAATCCTCCTTAAAATTTATAACCATGAGTCACTAGGAAGGATAATATACCTACCGCATTTTATTCGCAGCGACTCACAAGCTGTAAGTTGTATAAATAGAATTTTTGATAACTAAATAGTCGGTAGAATACATTCGGATCTAGTTTTTGAGCTTTACACTTGATCCTGGGAGCTTCAAGTCGGTACTAGATTGAACAGTAAGCTTTTTAGAATATGTATGAGCATGTAGTTGATCTTCAAATTTTGTTTTAACTATAAAGCATTTGCAAGCTTTATCGAGGAGACTAATAATGGTTAAATCTCCTCTGAATAACGCCACGTCTGGCTCTATTCGACCGCTGATTATCTTCAAGGGCAGCAACCTTTGAAGTGATTTTAGATGGACTACATACATAACTTGTATCAAATAAAACATGAGAAAAATAAATTATCTTGTCGATAGATTCTAATTTAGTATCGTATCTTCTAAATTGGTATTTACAATTAAACTAAAATATGATGTCTCAACTGAGCGCTTTAAAGCACAATTAGTTGCATGAAGTTTTAGTTAAGTTGAAGGTCAGGATTTCAATGAAACTTTCTTCCTGACTGCTTGAATAGATAGATACATTAAGATTTATTTTCTTGCGTTGGTAGCTGCGGAAAATTTTGGAACGCTCACATTCTGACATCAAATATTTATTTACTGAATCAAGCTTAGATGAATAGGTTTGACTCGGTATTCCACCAGGTATTTCAGCTCGAAAAGGTGTATTACCTGCAGGTTCTCAAAATTCGTAACAGATTTAAGTAAGTTACTCGTAATTGGAACTTAATTTGTAAAGAAGTATTTATTGTTTAGGTGATATTTTGTTCAGAACCGAACAGAACAATCTGTGTTTGTTCACTCAAAAAAAGTGGATTAATACTTCTAGTATATGAAGACAATGTAGTAGTGGTCGCCTCTCTCTCTCTCTCTCTCAAAGAAAAAAAAAACCACCCTATTGAAGTTATATTCTGTGAATTTATTGAGTCAATTTAAGGTAAAATACCTGACTGAAGAGATCAAGGAAGTCTTTGCCGTATGAATCACTTGAGGCATGAAAAAGAAATGTTGTGAAATTGGTAAGCAATAGGCAGAAATTACAGTGAGAGGCGGGCAAGGCAGGCAAGAACTAAAGTTTGAATGATTTAATAAACCTAAAAATCTAATCTCAGTCAGGGTTCTAGTAATTTACATAAGAGGTATGATAATACCATGCAATCGATAAGATTAAGATTAGAGTTGATAATGGATAGTAAGGTAGACAGGATAGAAGGTAAACAGGATAGAAGGTAAACAGGATAGAAGGTAAACAGGATAGAAGGTAAACAGGATAGAAGGTAAACAATAATTGTTCGTTATATCTCTAAGTGTAGATGGTATGCTATTCCCCATAGTACATTGCTACAGGAGTGTAGGACTTGAAACCATAGAGCCTGAAACGGTTGATAACCTCCACTACATACTTCTTGTTTTCAAATAGTCATGAATAATATTTCATAAGACAATTAACCAATCTATATACGGCTGTGAAACACTAAATGACTATTATTCAAGTCTAGTTTAAATACTTGCTCTAGTATCAATTGAAGCTAACGATATAAGGTCTTACTACACATATATGATCACTTGATAAAAATATCAAATAATCCACCTAACTCAATAGATCATTAGAAAGTAATGGCCGGCGAATTCGAACTCTTTACCTTAACGTGGATCCGGCTGTAAACGCTCAATATGTTCGCATATCGTCATCATACTTTTTGTAATTATTTTTGGTAATTCAGCCCGTTACATCTTTTTTCTGCAATTCTGAGTGTCCTGGCACTCATCTTCCTTCAACATAAACTTTGCTGTCAATGTGATGAAGTATGCGTATTTTTTCGAGAAATATATTTGTTTTTCTTATCTGCAGGACCTAAATTCCTGTAGTAGTGTTCAGTACAATAAATATTTTCTCTCTATATCGCTTTGTCAAGATTGAAGCTCGACGTACTGCGGTAGCACCTAGAATATCTGTATCATGTATTTCACCACCGTGCAGAGCACCCCATCTTTTTTCGATTGATATGTCTCTTTATTAAAATAATTTTCGAATTTCAGACTCATGGTGTTTGTATTTTAGTCGTTGTTTATCCGTTCCAAGTTTCCGCCACGACTTTCTGGTGTTTTGTCAAGGGCAGTATATGGAGAAAACCAGGACAAAGACGCAGCTTCAGTTTCTGATGTTTCGGCTATCAATTTCTTTTGTCCCCCTTATGCATGAAGGGTTTTAATTTTTTTCCGGGACTAGCCCATGATTTGAAACTGGCTCTGCCAGTACTTCTAGGATATTGCTTACTCATTAAGAATGATAGACAATCCAAGATTAAAGTGGTTCTATGACAAGGGATATAGCCTGACAAAAAAACAAGTCCTGGAGTATGATATGGTAATCATATACAGTAGAGAAGATGTAAATAGCGTTATTTCTGTAGACTTTGTTAATTGATTGGATTCTGAACTGGACTTTCTCTGTCGTCACTGACACCAATTGATCCTACGACAACTTTAATTCATATTTGGCTTAATAAGCATGAGAATATCCTTGTTATAAATATTTTGATGTAGATTTTTTTATCTTGATAATAAAAATAACATTTCTGTTCATGAATATAACTTCATATTTTCAACGAGGAAAAATCCTCGGAAAGAGAAGCTACGACTTCCAAATGATCTATCCGAGTAAGCACAATTATAAATATGAGGGATAGATTTAACCAACTGCAAATGAACCCCCAGCCCTTCTACTTTCGATCAAAGCTTTTTATGGTATACTGTTGAGGGAGCGGTTCGGCGAGTTCGGCCGAGGTAACCGGTCACTATGCACATTGTACGCACGTAATATAGGACGCAGGGTGTTTTGATACTATCTGAAGTTATGTACTTGAAATCACGATGTTACCTAAAAACATAAAATGATAAGAGATAAATTTAGACAGAGGACCTTAGTAGATAAAGATTGATGGGAGTAGAGTATAATTATGTATTGATTATATATAATGGTAATGGATGGACTAATAGATGATGAGATGTGATTAATGAGAAAAGATGATGTGATGTGATGTTCTCTCCCAGATACATGAACTTCTATATATGTTGAAGTATCTCTAATTACAGCTACCAACCTGATTCATCTCTTACACCTATGCTGTACCGTTCCTTGTTTATCTTAGTTTACTAACTAGTAACTTGAGAGATGTTCGTTATTGTTGCCGCGATTACCGCGGGTTGGTCGGAAACAGGAATATGTTTGTATGCCACGAACAAAAATATTTTAATATATTACCAACTACCGAGAATTACTAGTCTGAGACTAGTTATCTAATTCGCGGCATATAGACAAGGCTGAAATTATATTCTCACAGATACTTTTGTCTTTCTTTTATATTTAAGAAAACACACACTTGAACCCAAAGGGGGTGACGGCTATCTTTGGAATTAAAGCGAGCCGCGAGTCTTAGGGATGAATACCTTAGAGAAGAATCCGAGCATGAAGAATTCTGTTTAACATTGTTCTCGATTCAGGTAGTGCAGCTCTAATAGCTAAGTGCAAAGCTTTTTCTATAAAGCTGCAAAATTATATAATCACAGGAGTCACAGTTCTCCGAATATTTTTATCGTATCAATCATGGCTACCAAACCTTAGCCTCAAAATTTCTTCACGAGAACTATACATGCATTAATCTCTGTTATCAAGAGGCCTGGAGTGACTCTAGTACTAACGGAGTTTAGGCATCGCATATATTGAGCTGCCTTGAGTACTTGACCATACCATGTGACCACATGATGTTTATGTTAGAAATCTAGGTTAATGATTCTTTAAATGACCATGATTTCAATATGTGACCGACAGGCTTGTCTAACAGATTCTCATATGAAACTAGAACTGATTCTTTTATGTTTTGCACCTAAAGATTTTGGATTGAATTGATGCAATCTGATATCTTGCAGTTATTTTAAGGCTAATTGTTTGTATCATGATATATTAGATGTGTTATTTGTTACAATGAGTTTCTGTTATATTTGACAAGAGGATATTGCAAGATTGTTATTTCACTAAGTTCAATGAAATATCCTATGAAGAAATTGTATAAAGATAGCTAGATGTTCCCCTAAGGACTCTATAATCAATTATCCATCGAGCCTTAACTACAAACTTTTCGCTATAATCACGATCTTCGTTGAAGTGATTGCTTCTATATTTCTTCGTGAATACTCAAAGAGTTAATCTCCATATTCATTCTAACAGATTAAAAGATGGGTAATGATCCGGGTGCACTCCGAGCAAACTAATGAGCTCGACAGGTTCTATTAAGTTATCTTTGATTCATATTCCAAAGGGTTTTCCTCGGGACTACAACAGGAATTGGATAACCTCTCTGACTTTGCTGCTTCGGGGACGAAACAGCATTAATTTGCACTCATTTAAATAAGGTGTCAACTTCTTGATGAGATTTTACTGAAGTCTCCTATATAGCACTCCAAGTACCAAAACATCATTAGCGTAGCTGAACTAAGCCATAGTAATTTTGCTACACTAAGGTTCTGCCCTACAGAGAAAAAATAGTAAAGAGGAAATCAATGGACCTCGAGGTATTCCACAATTAAGCTCCTTCGGGCTTGATACATCACCTAAGTATCGCATTTGTAATAAGTAACTGTTGATAACATGGCTTTATGTGACACGAATCGGGTCTATGCTTTACAACTTAAATTAGTAGTTATAGTTTTTCATAAGCCCGGAAAATTAAATTATAATAAATGAGAGTTATGAATTGTTGGTCAAGGGCCTGCTTGGCTCGTATCCACAGGTATACTTCTAGTCTACCCCCTATATCTTACGAAACAGCCTTTCATTACTACAATAAATGTATTGTAAGAAAAAAAAAAAGGTATATAGTAGTCTACAGTCACCCCTAGAAGTAGCAATCATAAGAATAATTAAAATATTCTCTATGAAACCCTTCTATTACATAACCTCATAATCTTTACAGTAACCTCTTAAATCTGACGAAGTCTATCAGAGAATTAATTCGGGTCATCTTTGAGTTTGCATCAGCCGTGACAGTCGATTTTGCAGGGCTACATCGAAAGTTCCCTGGACATCAAGATTTACAAATGTTGAAGCTCAGCCTCTGAGTGGGAACCCCTTCAATGTAGTGTACAACATAAGCGACTAATGATTTTGCTGATTCTAAAAACTATTGTTCATGTAAAAATATACGGGTTGTATATTTGGATTCTGGGAAGATAGGACAATGTGGTTTAACACTTGGTTGATATCACGTGGAAGCAAGTTGAAGTATATAGAAGTTATGTCAAGATAGAAAAGTTATTCATTTGTTTTTATCATTTCAAAGTGGTACATCTCAATAGCAGGTAAAGCCCAACCCCTGAGCTCCCACCTCCAAATTCCAAAAGTTCATCCACTAAATCCGACACAATTACAAGTTTAGATATCCTTTTTTGCAATTAACCACTCTAAGCCTATATCTAGATATGAAAGAAATAAAATTCGTTTCCTCTACCTTTTCGTTGAGTGATCTCGTCCAAGTTCTCGAAAAAAAAAAAAAAAAAAAAAAAAAAAA
>JAHYSP010001729.1:16239-26813 GCA_019455505.1 Pleochaeta shiraiana
TGAAATTCCATCAGTACCTGGGCTAGTATTTCTGATTCATATAGTGCAGATATTGTATGAAATTTTACATCGAAAGATGATTTCAAGCAGAATTTCTGTACTCTTTGCTCAATCTGAGACAAATTAATCTTTCACGTTGAAGAGGAAGTGGAATCTTCATTTGTCTTTTGGCAGTCAATCGCATGAACTCAAAGAAATCAGAGGAAATTTTTATGACCTCTAACCTTAACTTCCAGAGTTTTTTTTTTGAAACAGCGACAGTAGTCCGGAGAATTTTTGCAAACTGGTTGGATTCTGTCTCAGAAGTGACGGCTCAATACTAAAGATGAACTTTTTTTTTTTTTTTTCATTCCGGTGTTCACCAGAGTGCAGCTCTACTAAATGCATTGTTACGGCATTTTCAAACTGTATTATCTGTATCTATCAATTCCTGGCAGATATCTTGTGCTAATACCTGTCTGGTTCACGAAGTCTAAGGGAAGGGGTGATAGAAGCCACTGAGACCAATTGTGCAAATTATGATAAATTATCTTTTAAGACACGCAGTGCGGTCATTTAAGGATAGTCTGCACTTCGTCATGACTAAATATTGACTCATAGATAGGAAGGTGGACACAAGTGATTTGTTTTTAATGATCTACCCACGCACTAAACCAATCACTGTTTGTCCACGCCATATTTAGAGTGTTTCTAATAATATGGATGAGTTATCTAACAATCAGGCATGTCAATTTATGATCTTCTGCCCATTTTCAATTTTTATCACCCTGACCATGATTAAGTATGGCGTTATGTTACCAGGCCCAATACATAGAGTTTAAATCAACGACAGAAACCTATTTCGAATGAAAACAGTCCATTTTTAAAGAGGTACGACTGCTGAGAGGTTATGGGATACTTTTTAAACACTTTAGTATGTTATTCTATATACAATGACCCAATCACTAACAAGAATTGATCAATAGGGAATCTCTTGAAAAAATGATTTGAAAAGTTCTTTTAATTTCTTTTTCTCCAATCACTCTCAAATATATTTAAAATAAGTGTTTAATTTATTCTTTGAGATGTCATTGCTAGCCCCTCCTATAACATTATCGGAACTATTGCCACAAATTCCAGGTTTGGATGTTCTTTCTAGTTAATTTTAAAGCTTTTAATAATGCCAATTTCACACCCAACAACATTCTCTTCTCAAGTAATGTGAATGAAACATTTGAGCTGCGATTAACTCTTTAAGATTCTTTTTAATGAAGGTTAATGCACGAGTTCGGACATGGATGCCGCCAAACGGAATAATGCCAGTCAGAATACGGCTGTGATTTTGTATAGCCAGACCACTAGTGTTCTTGAATCAGCAAGACATCAAGCCATAACCCACATACACGGGCGAGCTCAATGTCGTGCGTTGTTCCCATATCCCACACTAATTGAATTGAACTTGAGTAAATATTGGAGAAAATTGTGGCTTAGTGGGGCAATTTTACTAATAGAATTGGGCCAGATGCCGTTTCTTCGACAGATGTCGCTTGATCAGCCTTCGGGGTACTGTTGGAGTCCTGTTTGATTGAAGTGGTAGTAGCAGTCTTCTCTGTAGCTGCAGCATTTTCCTCAGCTACTTTGGCTCAGGCTGGTAACTGATACTTGCAATTTCCCACCTGGCACTAGATCTTTAACTATTCACTATTGGGATCACCAGCATAATTAGGGCCGGCCAAACACCTTGTACTGTCTGATTGGTAGGGTCTCCTACAATTTCCGTATCTATTGAGAGATTTGTACCCGTCCTATGTATGCATGGTCAGGCCTCCGTTCTCACATGAAGAAGCACATGAGTAAGCCTTAACTTATTCAAGTCCATTACATCGCTTACATATGTCAATTGGATACTGTTTCTTGCATAGGGCTGTCTTTCCAAATTCGTCAAAGACCCTAAAGCCAGGGTGAGGGGCTTTTGAAAATAAGTCATACAAGCTCTGTGGGATGCGCGCAGTCTCGGGTACTTAGATAGTTTTTCTGTGACAGGGCGCACTAAGATTACTCATTTTATTTGGTCACTGTGCATAGTGTCTGTCGCTTCAACTTAACTATCTAATGTGTAAATAGCTACAGAGACTGTGGGAATAAATAGAGGGATCCAGTTAGTGACAGCTTCGAGTATAGCACCTGGTAAAAAAGAGCCGCGGTCCGGTTTGAGAAATTTATCTCTTGCACTAGAGCTTGAAGGATACAAGGTAAAGCCCTAGGAAACATGCTTGATTTTCCCGATTAATGCCGATTAAACTAATAGTCATTTCAACACTATATTTAGAATCGCAGACGGTGAAAGTTTTCGTCATTCATTCTCTCGGGGGAGTCGAACAAAAAATCGTGGGTGTTGTAGGATTGAAGATTTCTTTCCAGCCGCTAAGTTCAAGAATGATGGCTTTATTTGGAGCTATTGGCTTTGTAGATTAAGTGTTTTAAATATTTACCCGTTCTTTTTTTTTCTTTTTGTCCATTTCGGATAACAGTTGCCCATGCTTTGCTGTTCGATGGTGAATTTACATTACAGGCAAATTCTACTGTCTTAAAGGTGTTTTAAGGACGTAAGCAGGAGCTTCTCTACTTGGAATTTGGCAATTTTGTTATCGATTTTGCTGATTATACTCGTGCAAATAATGAAACTGGCTTGCCAGGCACGCATTCACGTTGTTGTCTTGTCACAATTATTTCAGTGATTTCACGAGAGTGCCTTGGTTTCTAAATTCAGGGACAGCATCCATTGTTGCATGCTTTGGTGTAGGAACAGGCTCAAGAATCTATCTGACAGAAACTGTTGCAGTATGTGGTATCACATTTAGTGTAAGTCGAGGAGGTGGCATAGTAGGATGGGCTCGTGTCCGACGAAGGAGATGGGGTTTCTTTAACAATATACATATTGATTCCTTCTGGTAGTTTGTAAAATAGTGTACTATGAATAGATGTTTGACAGTCTAGGTTCTGTAACTGGTGCATTTGTAATTGAATTGATACTCTCGGAGAGCGGAAGGGAAAAAGCTTTAATGAAAATAATTTGGACATTTTCTTGATATGTTCGTTTAGTTTATATGTTACGGCGAGCTTAGTAATAGACCGGCTCGTCATCTTTGAAGTAGCGTGTTATCAAGTACAGGGAAGGGGACAGAATTGGGAAGTAAATAAGGTGAGAATTGATAGGGGAACTTGGGTACGTAGAAACAGGAGCTAGAAAGTAATCTCGGAAACTTCAAGTGAAGATAATGATATTATTCAAAGTCAGAGAACAAAATTCAAAGCTGGAGAACTATCTACATGATCATTTTCATACTTTATGTAGCCCAGTAAGCTGTTTCGTCTGCGCTCCGTTGGAATTACAACTCGTTCAGCCCCGTAATCAACTACACAAAGATTTGCAACAAGAACTCAAATAAGCGCTCACGAATCAAATCACAAAAGAACATATCAATAATAAATCATAAATCCAAATACAAGAGAACCGAAAAACTAGTAAAATAATTAGAAATCGTTAATAACATAAACAAGACAAAATTCCATTATTTACCAAATTTTGTTTTTGACAACTAAAATTTAGGCCGTAACATAATAATATCTTTTCAACAATTATTTTAAAAAACTTCATTTCTTGTTACTATTATCCGCATGTATACTCACACACCACAGAAGTCAGATTAATTAATATTTAAGCTGTTATTAATCATCTTAATTTTCATCTAACTTTGGGGGATTTCAGTAACCGGCGTTGGATCACAAAACTTGCTAAGGGATATACAGCCCCTTAGGGGTAAGATAGGCACTTTGATAGGTGTAGTTTACATGGATTGAAGTGCTTAACTTATCCTGGGGGGTTGTGATAACATGTACAAATTAGTTTATCGTTTATTTTTTTATTTTTTTCTTAATTGAGTTTATGTTATAGAACCAACAAGCCTTATATATATGCATCGATACAAGGTAAAGCCTCTTTCAGAGATCAATAGACTAGACAGGATAGAAATTGGAAGTGGAATTATTCCATTTAATTAATTGATCTCTGTAAACTGTAAGAGGTATTCCACTCTTGTTTAGTAGCATTATCAGGTTGATAAATGACAAAGATATTGAAAGAGTCAACAATCATCACTAACCCTAAGAATTTCTCCAAGTGGAATCTGAAAATCAGATATAGAAATTACATCCCAAGACGGACAGGCTGAACCCATGGCTAATGAAAGACAACTATTTGGAAAATAGGGTAGAAATGTTTCTAAACAGCTCCCCAGATCTTTTGGGTTAAGATCAGGATATAAGAAGTGGACGTAGCTTAAGCATCCGCCTAGTAGGGTCCGATGCAATTGGATCTTGTTTTTCCGTCACATAATATTGGGGCATAGAGCGCATTACTGAACTCCTCAAGGAAGAAGATTCTGAAGATGATGATGCAGCAGGAGAACATAGGGATGAGCCATATGCAGTTAATATTAGTGGAATTTGTATAATGCCATGAGTTGAAAATACTTCAGCTGAGTGAATTGTCCTGATCCCTCCCGCTTTTCATAACGATGTTCATCCCCCAAGTTTCTAAAACTTTTCTTTCAAACACAACATTTTTTTTGCTTAATTTTTTCCCCAATTTAGCAAACATCACTTGGGTCGGATGGTGTAGAGTTATGCCAGCCGGGCCAGTCTTCAGAGTGGAGTTTGGGTAGCCTTGACACCCGCCCCACTTGCGGCGGAAGAAAGCTGGTTCGAATCCAGTAGACCTTTCTTAGGGAGTGAAATGTATACATTGAGAGAGGCACACCTAACAAACCAAAGGATTTTTGAGAATTTTCCCTTTTGGTGGATATTCACGGAAGAGAAGCACAGGAGGTAACTTCTAAAGTTGGCATAAGAAGTTAATTCATCACTGTTGATGCAAGATGGGGATCCTCGCCATGCTGCAGATTAGACAATGCAAGCCCTAGGCGCCGCTGGGATGGGACATATTGAATAACTTTCCTTCTCTTCCAACTTGAGCCCAATTGAGTCAGTATGAATCTCATTAAAAAAATTAAATGCAAGTCAATCACCCAGAAACAAAGATGGAGAAGCAGTTAACCTTAGCAGGACTGAAGAGAATCATTATAGAAACTTGTGACTCAATTAGCCCTGAGATCGGTTAGTTGACTCTAGATATATGGTACAAATAACATGTAGTAAAGAATGTCCAGATCTAAAGAGGTAATAGGAGAGCTGTAGATAATTACAGTTAAGAAATAGTTATAAATAGGATTGATGTGGATTGATTGAAACACATCGATTATTTTGTAGTAAAGAAGTAATGCTTAAGAAGCATATCTCAATGCCTCATATATATACATATTTTAACATTATTCAAGATCCTCTGTCTGATGATATCACCTGTTATCTCAAGACTATTCTAATCTTAGGCTGTCCCGATGCGCTTGTTCGTTCGGTATCACCGTGTCCAGACATAACTTCTTAGACCAGCCCCACACTTGGAAATAAACGGCTAAATTAGAATAGCAGGAATAAATTATCTTCTTGTAAATCATGGCATTCAGATTCCAAGAATAACCTAGTTTGCCATGATAGAGACCTGGAAACTAATAAAAGAAACTTAGACTTCAAACGTACTATCTTAGTCTAACATCGGTCGCTTTGTTACCAGTATGCCTTCAAGTTTCCGGACTGTGACCCAAGTCGAAGGAGGACGAACTAAGTACTGATTATTTATACATTTTGAAAATTCTATCATGTTTATAAGAATGTTGTGTATTCTTTAATTTAGATGTTTACTAGAAAGATTACAAGGCTTTAACGTAAAGAGGGCGCCAAGAATAATGATCTAAAAAAAAAAAAAAAAGGCCTTTTTGGGATTAGATGTTACCCAAATTTAGTTAAGTCCTTCAAGGTTAGTGATATATACAGGGTAGATGACGGCTAGATCAGCCAAACAGCTGCTAGAAGACCCTTTTTAACCCATGTTATTTAAACAATTTCACATTTTTAGGGGTTTGTGTACTGTTTATGGCATAGCGTATTCAACAGTTTAGAGTCCTGGCTATTTCAAAATCAGCGTATCTACACCGGTACAAGGGTAGATATAGCATTGCATAGAGTCGCGTGTCGCGCCGCGTTATTTGCACACAAAATGACATGTCATTTTGTAAAAATTCTCGCTTATTCTCGCCTTGCCCTACGCCGCAAATTGTCCACGCCTTACTAGTCGAACAACTAATGACTCTATCCCTTTTTTGGAATTTATCACCTCTCATTAGACGCACACAATAACGTCATCTATTTTTTTCCGACACGCCTTCCTGTCTTGAATTTTTATCCTTTGCGCGACGCCCATTTTAGTCATAACAGCTCAATTCTTCAAATTTTTTGTCTTTACCAGGGCTTACATCCACTCCAGCTTACTAATTATCATTATGTCTACAATAATAAACTTCGAATCTCATTTTGGAAATCTTAACGTAAAGATACTTTCTAGTCGGACAGGTATACTTCTTGTTTATGTGTATCAGAGTTCATTTTCTAATCTGGGTAAAAGTTATTCGAAGAGAAATGAAGCGTCCGGTCAATTTACGTTTATTAAATGGCAATAATGTTCGGATAAAAAACAGACACTCGTATTGAAAACTGGTTTAATGAAAGAAAGAATGAAATTTAGTGGAAACTCAACAGCACCGTCAAATCAGATAAATCCGATGAAGGCTCTACGAGACCAAAGACATATGAATGAACTGATTATTACAGATGTGCATTTTCGGGTTTCGATTGAGACTATATTTGGACGTGGCCAGGCTCGTTGATGCCATTGGCACATTATGAAGGCCATGCGAAGGCAAGCTCAAGCTAAAATAAGCTTCGTTCAAGTATCTGGAGAAGATGCAAATTTTAAATTCAGTAGCGAGACAGAAAATGAAATTAAAGAATCTGCTCTGTCAGATTTCTGGAAAATTGTTTTATGCAATATTATTGTAGAATTTAATGAAGAACTGGAAAATTATATTCGAAATTACAGAAATTTTAATGACTGGCTGAATTACCTGAAATCAATTTGGTCGAAGTGTTCTGATAACTGATGGTCTGGTAACCGTAAGATAAGATGAAAGTTCAAATTCAACATTGTACATAAGCTAACTTATCGTTTCTCGGGGCATGTTGGGTATTTATACCAATAACTACGTTGAATCGTGGGTTTGTACCTTGAAGTACGATTACCTTGTAAGTAGGAACAAAAAACGAACTGATCATTTAGACGACGTTTTTTTAGACTAAATTCTTCCCCTTATCCGAAATAAGGTTTCCCGAGTACGCTATGGCTTTAATGAAAGGAGTTTCAGTAAAGCTGAGAAAGCACAGTGCGCCAAATGTGACGCGTTATACTTTAGTATATCAAAAAATTTTGTCAAGCGTGGCGTATACCGCATGCCCCTGGAGATAATCAATATCTGGGAGTCATCTCCATCCATTCATTTACAAGGTTTAAAAGTTACAACGTCTTAACTGACTCTAATGGGTCATTAGTAAGTTGTTCATGTACTACTATGGCCAATTCAAAGATCGTATGTAAACATGTACCTTGCTTCCAAAGTATTAGGTCACGAAATCTGCTATGACACCAGGGAAATCTCACCATTGACACTCAATCCTATGTCAGAGATATTTGATGGCTTTATAATTGATGGAAAATTTGGTGAAGAAGATGATCATTGAGTTGACCAAAATTACGAAATGAATCGAGAGATACTTATGGCCATCAGTAATAAAGGTAAACATAGGGGGAATCCATCAAAGTCTACAAATGTGGAAATTAACAAAATTGGAGATATGCTACGATTATTAAATAGAGAATGTGATGCTCTGGAAACATCTTCATCCAACAACGATGTCTCTAATAAATATGAGTTCTGCGCTGGTAATAATTAAAATATCCAGCTTCTTTACTTGAACCTGTTTGTATAAATAGAAATCTTGATCACAAATAAATCTAGAGATATGAATTAACCTGATTCTAGGCGTTTTGACACTTTGTGAAAATAATTTTTTAATTGAAGACCGGAAGAAACTTTTGAAATAAAATTGTCAAAATTCGTTCAATTTTAAATCCATTAAATATTCTCTTACCAATTAAAATTTCTCTCGATTAATTCAGAGATAAGATTATATGATTAAGTTTAACCATCCAATCATTTAGATTTTGGGTATTGATGGTGAGACTTGAGAAAAGATCAATTTTACACCTTTAAAAATTGTTCGTGAACCACAAAATTAAACAATCATCTCCATGATTGCCCTGCCTGAGTAGTAGGAAACTGAAGTCAAGCAGCTAGAATGAGAAAAAAGGCCAGCACCAAGCTTGAAACAAATTCTATTCGAAGAAATTAAGTATCGATGAAGAAGAAATCTGCAATTATGAATAAGGGTTGACCCAGCTCTAGCCCGTTATGTGTGTTAAAAATCTCTAGTGCTTTTAAGCCCTTATAGTAGTAGAAGAAGTTAGCTTGTTCTAAGTAATCTGGAATCCTGAGGCTATTGGTAAACTGGAAGGGTCACGGTAGTTGTGTTGTAATAGCATAGAATTTTTGCGATCCTACAACAAGCAGACATACTTCTGTGCCAACCTACCACTAGGTATCAAAGTTCTATTTGGCAGTTCCATTTAAAACCAAAAAACCAAAAAAAAAAAAGGCTTAATTTGGGGGAATTGGGAGGGGGGTTAGTTAATAAAATGGTGATAGTTTCATCTTGGAGTCTAGAGAATCCAGTAGATGAGTTAACAAAATTATTTATGTGCCTTGAACTATTTATTTATTTATTTATTTACTTATATACACTCTCTATCCCAGAAGGAGTTTATATATAATTTTTATTAAGTCCTAGACCCAAAGCCAAGCCAAGCCAAGCCCTTGGACCCTTTCGGATTTAGTTACAAATCTCAAAACAAAAGGGAAAAGAAAATATTTTTACGGTCATAAATAACAAAGATTTCTCACACTATTCGCTACCCTGCCGATAACATCTTATGACAAACTATGTTAATAACTTTCTTCGCATCTAATAGGGTATAAGTATGCTAGAAGACTCCTCCAAACCAACCTATTTTCTTTGCGGTCTGTGTGTTGCCGGATCAATTGTTATTGTCATCAATAAAGCAAGTTCAGATAAAAACAGTCAATAATCTGAATCTGCAGAATAACCATCTAGATGTCTTCCACTATATACATGTAGTTTCGTATTGCCAGCACCGGGCGGATAATTGGGTATGACTATCTAATTTGGTATCATTAATTAGTCTAACCTCAATCGGGAATGATTTTGACTATCTAAATGTACTGGCACAGCCAATACTAATCACTCGGGTTTAATCCGTAACACTGTGTAAAATTTTCGATAGACTGAGCTCTTAGAATTCGGCCATTAAAATCATTGATAGTTGCCACTCCTTTTCTGAGCTTTGGCACTTAGGCAAGATTTCATTCCGACTGCGGATAGAATGTGCAGGCGAAGTCTCCAAACTCTCGCAAGCGCATTTCCGAATTCACGTCTTCGTAATAAAAGATAGAGTGAGGGTACGTCGCGAAGTCTCCATAGCCTGATTTTTTAGCCCGAGAGTCAATGTTATAGCCGTTGATGAAAATTTAGTACAGGCACTTACGATAATATATCTATATATCGAGCTCTTTTGGAGTCGGACTGGTCGTTGACCACCAATACAGTGTTGGTGTAAGTGCCAACTTGTACCTGGTAAATTCTGTAAGTCTTAGTTTAAGAAATGTTATGGCATACATAAAAATGTCTTATATTTTTTAAAAAAAAATCGTTGGATTGAGGTTATAATTTGTGAGTACAAGGAAGATGGGAGATGAAAAAAGTAAGAATTTGCTTCAATTATGTAAAGTGATTGTACGTTACTGTAAAAGAGGAGGTTGAACATATGAACATGTACAGTGGTACTAGGGAAAGTTCTGTATAAAGCATGAATTTGAGTTTTTATGGCTAGGCCCTGCCCAAAACATGGGCACCCATGATGATTTTACCCCGCTAACACCAATATGGTTAGAGCCTGACAAACTAGATAATTACCCTGCTTTTACTTTACCGAGCTCCCACACATCCCAATTTTCTTCTCAACCAATTCACTTCTCACCACCATCTGAAGCAATTATATTCGAGGACTCAGTCGCCCCAAAACGAAGTACTTTCTCTATTTTTTTCAAAATATCAAGAGAAAAAAATGAACTCTGTCGACAGAGATTCTAACTCGGGCACCAAACATATAACCCAAGAGCAAATAATAGCAGTTCGAACATTACGAGCCGAGAAATATACCTATAAGGCCGTCTCAAACACTCTTGGTTTGACCCCTCGTCAAGTCCAATATTATTGTGTGACTACAAATATGGCCTCAACAATCCGCTCTGGTCGACCAAAGGCTCTATCATCTGCCCAAGTCGATGAGCTGGAGAGATTTGTAACTACGTCTATCGATACCCGAAAAATGACGTACTTTGACCTCTCAATGAACCCATTCAAACAATGGAACGTCAGTGAGCGAGTAATAC
>JAHYSP010001739.1:33696-46323 GCA_019455505.1 Pleochaeta shiraiana
TTGGATCCTCATGACTACAAGGATAACAAAATAATTACGGGGATACTCTAAACGCTACTGATTCTGGATCCTCAACACTAACAATTTCACTCCCTAAGAAGGTAGGGTCTACTGGATTCGAATCAGTGGTCTTCCGTCTCAAGTGAGGAAGGTGTCAAGGCTATCCAAACTCTACTTAGAAGGCCAGCCCGGATGTCATACCGCTACACCATCCGACCCGTTTTATATCTTGGTGAGGGGGTGTTAAGCTTAACATGCCACACTCAATATTCGAAATTTGGGATAGTTTTATTTAGAATGTCCAAAATCCACTTCGCTTTGCCATCTTTTCTGAGATTTATTACAAATTGGGTTTTTACAATAACAATGCACATAGGTATTACTTGCTTATTGACCTATATTTGAAAAATTACAGGGGAAATACCCAATTAGAGGCTAGTATTTAAATCTTATCATAAATTTATAGTTTCTTCTCACCGCTTGGTAAGAAAAGCGTAGATGAAAAAAATGAATACGTCAAGCTTAGCATCTTCAACGCGTTCGAAAGCCAAACATCTCACAAATGCCGAGCATATTCAAATTCACATCTTTCGAAACATGAATTTTACCTATCAACAAACTGCTGATAAATTAAAAGTATCCAAAACACAGGTACAGTACAGCCTGAATAAGACAAGGTCAAACTCGGGTGGCTCAAGGGGTAGACGAAATTTTCTCTGTAGCGAGCAGGTAGATCTAATCGAAGCATATTTCTGCTCATCCCGTGAAACTCGACAGATGACTTACCTCGAGCTTGCCACGGAGGAATTTTCAGAATGGGCAGTGACCGAAAATCAAGTAGGAAATGTACTCCGACGTAGGGGCTACACGCGTCGCATCGCTCTACGGAAACCACCACTAACTGCAAGACACAATATAATTCGAAAGCAGTGGGCAGAAAATCGTTTATCGTGGTTGATTGAAGAATGGAGTCGTGTTCTCTGGACCGACGACACATGTCTCTAGTGGTGAGCATACAAGGCGTCACACAACCAGAAAGGTGAGCAGTTTATTAATATTCTGTGTAATTCCTAAGAACCACGAAATTTAGACAGGACAAACCTATGATGACACCTATTGCACAGATCAAGGCCAACGAGGGCCTTCTTTAATGTTCTGGGGATGTTTTTCAAACACAGAGAAAGGACCCTGTCTAGGTTGGGAGAAATCATAGGGCTCTCTGATTTCAGAAAGTTACTGTGAGAGGATTTTACCTTTCATCGGATGTGAGATGAATTTGAAGCCCTATCTCATTTTGACGCAAGATAATGCCCCTCGTCACAAAGCTGCGGGAACAATGAGAGAATTCGATCGACTCAGAATCAACAACATGTTTCGGCCGGCATTCTCGCCCGACTAGAATCTGATTGAGTCGCTATGGAATACAATCAAAGATCACATGGCGATGAGATATCGAGAAGAGGGAAGGGATCCAAGTGGTTAAGGGAGAATAAGGCCAATTCCTCTTCAAAGGTTGTCAGAGATAATCCAAGAAGCGTGGGAAAGAATTACTTACGAAATGCTCAACTTGATTAACAGCATGCTAAGGAGATGCCAAGCTTTGATAAACGTCGATGGAGGCCATATTCCTTACTGACGGTAAATTTTTGATCACATAAGCAATTTGTACATATTTTCGAACTGTAGGAATACCAATGTTAGTTGTAGATGACTTACTACAAATATATTATTTACATCAAAAATCAGAGTGTGATGCTTTGAGCCACGTGAATTTGGGTCTCTATTAAGAAGTTGTAATTTTTTCTCACTTACGATTTTCCCATACAAACAAAGTTTTATTAGCGCAAAATAACGATAGTCTACTACTTAATTAGGTATAGCCAATAAATCCTTAGGTCCATGCCTATAATATGCAAGTAGTAATTTGACCCCCTGATATTCTGTACTAGTAGTGAAAATAACATGGTACTTACGATTTCACGCGAGAACTATCTTTACCTAGAAGAATTTACTGGTTAAATTTGAACGAATTAAGATCCACTGAGAAAAAAAGTTCAACATGAAAAGCTATTTTATTTGTAAAGAAATCGACAGAAACACCACTGTAAAACGTCCAGGTACTATGGGAGCCCATGAGGGACTGTATATGTATGTTAGGACCCACAGTAATTTCCAAGTTTTCAATATCCCTGTGAGGTAGTATATGCATATCTCAATTCAACACTTTTGACGATTAATTATAGCTGTAAGTCTGCACGCTAATATTTAAAATACTCTTACAGTTTGGCGGGGGTAAAAATTTGCCATTCACTGGCAATAGATACTGCCGATCACGGGCAAAGTCATATCCCCGCCACCCAGCTCTAGTAATTCCTAGCCTTACCTTAAACACTGGATTAATATTGCCTTGAAGAGTGCAAGAAAGTCGCACACTTAATTGTGTTGTATCCATGAATGACTGAGTTAAAATGAACTTTTTCTTTAAAATTATGCTAGAAATGGCTTGCGGACTCATTATTATTGATATCTTTACTTTCACTCAAAATAAAAAGAAAAGAAATGTATCCAAGTTGTTCAACTTGTTCTCGTAAATGTGGGATGAGATGCCCCAGGAAGTTGGTCGTCTCCGCATATCTGTGACCAAAAATTAGAGCTCAACTATTAATTAGCTAGCTAGCTAATTTTAGGGCGGACTTTGTGTATTAAAAACACGTAAAGACTTTAAAATCTCGAGAGAAATTCTAACATTGATTCTGCTGAGTTGTAACCAGACAAAACGTAAACATGAGTTCAACAGACAACCATACAGCTCCTAATAATAAAGATTCCAACGAAATTCTACCAAATGATGGAACTGGTAATTTTATATTTAGCTATGCTAGTGGTCGACTAATTTTCCTAGGCGTTGTGAAAATTGACCCCTGGCTCTCGCCATTCGCAGAAAATATCAAATCAAGATATGATAAAGCTCAGAGCTGGATCAGAACCATTAATGAATTAGAGGGAGGATTAGATCAATTCAGCCGAGTTTGACCGATGCTGACAAGTTGATTTAAACAACTGACTGATCCAATTAGGGAAAAGAAAGGTTTGGATTCAATATCCACGAGAGTAACAATGATATTACCTACAGGGAATGGGCACCCAATGCAACCCAGGGATTTCTTATCGGCGAATTCAGTAAACATCGCTGAAATTTAGTCTATCAACTCTAACTGATCATGTACAGATGATTGGAATCGAGCATCACATCCTATGAAGAAAGATACCTTTGGAGTATTTGAAATTATCGTTCCTGCTAATGACGGCCAGCCTGCCATTGCACATAATTCTAAGATTAAGGTAATTTACTGTCCGTATTACAGCAACAAAATCCCTAATTCAATAGATATCTTTAATAACTTTCTCCGGTGAACGGATTGAAAGAGTCCCAGCTTGGATTGAATATGTAACCCAGAATCTCGCCGTCTCCCCTGTTTACGACGCTCGATTTTGGAATCCACCAGTAGCTGAGAGATATAAGATCAAAAATCTTAGACCCAAAAAACCAGAAAGTCTGAGAATATATGAAGCACATGTGGGAATATCTTCTCCTGAGCTTAAGGTTGCCACCTACAAAGAGTTCACTGAGAACATGCTACAAAGAATAAAAAAACTTGGTTATAACGCCATTCAACTAATGGCAATTATGGAGCATGCCTATTATGCTAGTTTTGGCTATCAGATTACTAGTTTTTTTGCTGCTAGCAGCCGATATGGATCTCCTGAAGACCTGAGAGAGCTAATTGACACTGCACATGAGCTCGGTATTGTGGTACTCTTGGATGTAGTTCACAGTCACGCGTCAAAAAACGTTTTGGATGGCCTTAATGAATTTGATGGCTCGGATAGCTGTTATTTTCATGCTGGACCGAAAGGCACTCATGACCTTTGGGACAGCAGGCTATTCAACTACGGAAGCCATGAAGTTTTGAGGTTTTTACTGAGCAACTTACGATTTTGGATGGACAGGTACAATTTTGACGGCTTTCGGTTCGATGGCGTAACAAGTATGCTTTATACACATCATGGAATCGGAACGTGAGTTGGATGTTGTAATTTTTTTTTGTATTCACCAGCTTAAAACATACAGGGGATTTTCTGGAGGCTATCATGAATATTTTGGCCCAAGTGTTGATGACGACGGTCTTATCTACTTGATGCTTGCAAACGAAATGCTGCATCAACTTTATCCTGAGGTTATCACGATTGCTGAAGATGTATCTGGCATGCCAGCACTCTGCCTCCCTTTATCATTAGGTGGGGTCGGCTTTGACTATAGGCTTGCAATGGCTATCCCAGATATGTGGATTAAAATACTTAAAGAGAAAAAAGATGAGGAATGGGATATGGGCAATATTTGCTTTACCCTGACTAATCGGAGATATAAAGAAAAAACAATTGCATATTGTGAGAGCCATGATCAAGCGTAAGTATGGCATTTCTTTTTAAAAAAATTATAAAAATAATAAAAAATCATAAAAACTTCAACTAATTTTTATTAGCCTAGTTGGTGATAAATCAATCATGATGCATCTTTGTGATGCAGAGATGTATACAAATATGTCCGTCCTCACTGAATTAACCCCTATAATTGAGCGAGGCCTGGCCCTTCATAAGATGATCCGACTACTCACTAATGGCCTTGGTGGCGAAGGATACCTCAACTTTGAAGGCAACGAATTCGGCCACCCAGAATGGCTCGATTTTCCGCGTGCTGGTAATGGAGATAGCTTTTGGTACGCTAGGCGTCAATTCAATCTTACCGAAGATAATCTTCTGCGCTACAAATTTCTCAACGAGTTTGATGCTCAAATGAATAACCTGGAGCAAAAATATGGCTGGTTACATTCGGAACAGGCGTACATCAGCGTGAAATCTAATAATATCATAGTTTTTGAACGTGCCGAATTGCTTTGGGTCTTTAATTTTAACCCACAAAATAGCTTTGCTGATCATAAAATTGGGGTTGAACAAGAAGGTATTTACCGGGTTGTACTATCTACAGACTCTGGAATATTTGGTGGATTTGATCGAGTTAATCCAGACACAGAGCATTTTACAACTCCCATCTCTTGGGATAATAGGAAGAACTATACACAGATATACCTCCCCTCAAGGACTGCAATTGTAGGTTTACCAAAAATCTTAAGAAAAAGTATTAACACAACTCAGGTTTTTGCGCTTAATTCAACTGTGTGAACTAGATATGATTTTAATTAAACAAATACTCAAGAAAAAACATAACATCATGGGCTCAATCAACCCATTAACTTCCTTAATAGTAACTGAAGTAAAACTAGGCATATAAACCAAATACTAGAAGCTCGTAGATTTTCCCTCACTCCATTACTTTAAATTGCAAAAAATCAACTAAAACTAATGAGATTCTAGTAGTAAGTAAATTGTTTAGCGTCAAGGATGCCCCATAACACGTGATATATATCCTGTATGGGACAACGTACGCTAAGGCCAGGTCAGGGCCTTATGAATTAGGGATTAAATTAGTGCGCAGGTACAGTGGTGTGCCACTCTCATAAATCCTGATGTTCGAAGGTTTTAAAGGGTACGAAAAGAGAACAGGGTGATTGATAGTGAAGATTGTAGGTAAAGGGAAAATGAACTAAGGGCAATGATCTTCGCAAAGATAGATAAAGAATAAGAAAGAAGCAAAAATGAAAGAAAATCGACAAACCTGAGTCTAATGCAGTTACTTATTGAGGGAAGGTTTCTGAGAAAAATAGAGGCTCATCCTGCGACGAATTCATATCTGGGTCGCTGCATTCTAAAGATCAGCAGATTTTAGGATCAATTTCAAGGCCCAAACTATCAAGGAAAATGATATTTTTATGTAGCTACTAGTTACCCAGTTTTTTACCTTCAAAAAGAAGTAGTTATTGTTTCTTTTGCTTTTGGGCCTTAGTTGTAGATCAAGTGAATATTAGAATAGAGTTCATAGTGGATAGGACTCATGCTTTATCCTTCGTCAAATATCATTTAATTTCTCTTTTTCTATTCCCCTATCTTGTCCTAGTCTCAGTTTTGTACTTTTGCTAGTCTACTCCCACGTCTCATAGATTATCTCCTTTCTATTCTTTGCACTCTCGTTTCCTCCATTCAGCCCTGTGGTCCGCAAATATGGTAATCAATTTTCTTGATTCGCCTTCCTCTGTTGCTGCGAGTGATCTGGTTTTCTGATGAATAACTACGTTTTTGTCCTGCTAGAGGCGCTACTTGATCCCATCCAGCCATTATTTGATCATACCATTAATTAACCTCTGTTTCTTCTATCTTCTCTATTGAGTTATGCACCCACTGGCGCACAAGCTCGTTACCCACATTATCTTCAATGTTTGACTCAAAAATTGGACTTACTTATTGTTCATTCAAATTCTCTATGTCACCATCCAAACTAACGTTATCAGATTCAACTGACGATTATGATCTTAGCGGTTAAAAATCATTGAATATCTGTTGTCCAGTTGAAGAATCTTGTGGCATTACCTTTTAATTGTCTGTAGAGTTTCGAAGCCATACGTCATCTGGTATGACGGGTGCACTTTGTTGACCTGTGAAGTTTTTATGGTCTCTTCAGTGGTGTTAGCTTGCTTACCTGAGGTATAATTGGAACTGAGAGTGCCAGTATTTCGGGTCAATGTGCTGATGCACTCGTATGAATCTCCCCCTCAAACTGTGGAGTTTGAATTCTCAACGGAAACACTGGGGTTCTTTGTGCTCCTATTTTTTTCAGCCTGAAGATCAATTTTATCAGTCTAATAAATTAGAGTCTTTTGTTTATCGAGAGGACTAAGTATGTGACCAAACATAACATCATTGAATTTGACGTGATGTGTAAAGCTTTGAACCCATTTCCAACTCAGTTTTAGTGTCCAATGCGGGTGATAGATCAGATTATTGTTGTTGGTATTTGTTACAGGGCTAAGGATTTACTTCAATCCATCACAATATTCTTCTAAAAACTTAAAAATAATCCCTGATCTGCCCTGACTTAGAATGTACCGGGCTTAGGCTCTTTTAATTTACAGTGGCCTTCAAACATGCGAAATGAGACTGCTATGCTGGATAAACCTTATAATATCTCGACGACTCCTCATTGAAACTTTACAATTCTAGACTCATGTGAATTTTAAGCCATTTCTCCATAAGTGATCAACTTTTTCCTTCGAAAGTAATGATTAATTACATTATTTTCAGGGGCTAACACTCTTTATGTCAATTTCAAATTTTTGCAGTCTATCATTCTAATACTTAGTGTGACCACCTCTGGCCTTCTTTACAGCAATAAATCTTGATGGCATACTCTCAATCAATGAACGACACGAATTTTTGATCGATACTATGCCATACCACATTCACTCTTTCCATCAATTCATGGCTGCTTCGGGGCGGTTCCAGGTACTCTCCAGGTCGGTGTTTGACTAGACACCAAAGGTACTCAATCGAGTTGAAGTCAGGAGATTGAGATTGTCAATACATGGTGGTAAGGCCCTGAGTGGCTAACCAATTCTTTGTCGCCCGAGAGGTATGTTTCGGGTCGTTGTCTTGTTGAAAAAGAACGTCCCTTCTGGAGTTTGGAAATAGCTTGTTTACGACATCATCGATAGTTGGCGACAAACAAGTACTCACAATGCCTATTAACAGTTCCGAGTTCATCCCACCGGCAACAATCCAGGACATGCACCCCCAGATCATCACACTACCGCCCCCAAACTTCAGCGTCTCGTCAAGAGCTTCTGCAGGATAGCCCTTTAGATATTTAGACCAGGCGTATCTGATGCTGTCGCTATTTAGTCTATTGATCTTTGTTTCATCCCACCAGAAGACCCTTTGAAAATCTTCGATAGTCCAGTTTTCGTGTTCCAAGGCCCACCGATATCGAGCTCTCTTGTACGCTTTAAATGGCTTTGGTTTCTTCACCTTCCTAATGGCTTTCAACGCCTGTTCTTTCAAGGCTCGCCTAACAATATTAGGTGAAACTTGGTCATCTCTTTCCAAATTGATAGTTCTTGTCGCTTATACTGCTGTTTTGGTCCCGCCATTAGCTACAAAACGAGCCAGAGCTCGCTTGTCTCGGGACGTTAACTTTCGTGGCCGTCCCCGCACAGACTGCGATGTAAGGTTCAATTCTTTTCTTCAATAATTGGCCAATGTAGATCTATGACAACCTAAAATTTTGCTACTTCAACTTCTGTTTTGCCCTGATTTAGTAGGGAAGTGTTAAAATATATCTTGTGTTATGAATGTTTTCTGATTGTGAAAAAATCAGAGGATATTAGATTCAAGTAGTATTGAATCAATGTAAAAGCGTATAAATTACTTGTACAGACAAAATTATTAATTTTTCTAGCGTCGTTGGATGTCAACACAGGGTCTGACACATGGTGCAATGATAGGCTGCAAATATGCGAAATTGACATAAAGTGTGTCAGCCCCTGCAAATAATGTAATTAATTATTACTTTCGAAGGAAAAAATTCCTCACTTATGAAATGACTTAAAATTTACATGAGTCTAGAATTATAAAGTTTCAATGAGTCGTTGTTGAGATATCATAAGGTTTATCCAGCATAGCAGTCACATTTCGAATTCTTGAAGGCAACTGTGTATGCCCTGCACCTAAAACGAGGTAGTGTTGGAAGTTGGGTAGTTTGTGTCTGAGTCACATTCCACTTCAACTAGTGTTTGGGTTCCCGACAAGGATCGTTTAATTCCTTAAAATTTTGGGATGTATTGTTGTGAGACTTGGGGTCCGGATTGTAGGCCGTTGGTACGCGACACCATGACTCGAACGAAATTGCTGTAGTCCATCATTTAATGTACCAACCTAAATGCTAGATATTTTTCACTATATAGCAGAGAAGCATTCCAGCTTAGATAGTGTGTGCTCTTTTAAATATATAATACATAAAGCATCAATCAAATTCAATTTACCAATAATTTCCAACAGGTAGTAATGATAAATATATTTTGTCGTTATGAGGTTGCTTACGTTCCTCAAGAAAGTCGATAATAAGAGCCTTGTTAGTTTTCAGACAATAAAGTCTATTAGTGATAAATCATGCGCGTTCTAATGCCCATGACCAGAAACATGGTGAAATGCCTGCATCTATTAAAATGGTTCGTTTTCTTCTTGATAATATTTTGTTCGCGGCTTCTGCTTCGCCATTTTTTTCAGTCGTGTGGGTTGCAGATACATCTGTTCTTACTCCAGGCTTATCACAATACTATTTGGTGCGGATAAACTCCGAGTCACCATATTTAAAAATTATTCTAACCCTTTTTCCACAGTGATTGTATTTGTGCTCTATCCATTCCTTCAGTTGTGATACAATCTCATCTTTCCTTTTTGTAATCAAAACCCATTCCATTCGCGTCCTCGTGTTTGATAAGATGACTACATATTACTGGCTAGTGAGCGCTTCGGCAGTTTTCCAACTATATCGAATAAAACCTCGTCTAACGGCTCTCCAGCTAGTGGTTGTGGTTCTCTGGAGACAAATATTTGTGCTTTGTTCAAATGGAAAGTGTCACATGTACCCAAATCTGACAACAAAATTCCTTCCAAACCATTCGATTATTTCGCAGTTTTCTTTAAAATTCCCTGCCCTACGTGACTAATTTTTTGGTGTCACATTTGTGTACTACTCACGTTAGGTACTCTTGCTACTCCTGGTAATACAATATTTTAGTGTTTGATGTGTTGAAAAGTTGGATCAAGTGGTTTTATAAACGAAATTCCCTCAACCGCTACTAAGCTGGCAATTGGCTTCTCCACAGCTCATTTCAGGATTTGAATCAGGGTTTTATTGTGATTGGCTGCAAACATGCCATGATCTTCTTTAAGTCTCACCGCTAAAATTATATTTCATACTGACTTTGGTGAATAAAGAGATTTTTTTAAAATCGAATAGCTAGTTGCCGACTTGTAAACGAATTGTTCCTCCGTGAGTGAGAGCCAGACTCCCCACAGCTTTGCCAAACTCAAAATGTTTGCTCGGCTTATTCAAAGAAACGAGCTCATATTGGCACCTCACAAGATGATACGATGCACCAGTACCATATAGTAGACAGTTTTTAAATTTAGAAGCTGCGCTAGCAACGGTACCCAAGCTAGTCCCTCCTTCATCATTATCACTATGGCTAGATATATCATCTACTTTTCCGTCTTCCTTTGCAATTATATTCCCTGCTCATTCTGCCTTTGCAGATCTATACTATTGGTATTTTTTCCCTCAACTTAGGATGCTGTTTGAAGCCATCATTGCTCATGTGCTTGTGCCTGCAGAGGGTGAACATGGCATTTGGGTTAACCTTAAGATCCACCTCTTTTCATGTTTCTTCAGAACTTTTCAAATCACCCAGCCTTGTAGCAGATTGACCATGGCCCATGTGTCCTCATCCATTTGCTAATTGTCAAAGAGTAGACATTGAGTCCAATGACACGTACCGATTATTTGCGTCAAGAACCATTGTTTGGCGCCATGTATCAAGCCACTCCACCTTTTTAATGCCTAGAATTTACATGAATGCAGTCAACTCAGCCGTGACCTTGAACATATTTCCTCCTCTTTTCTTCCTCTTTTCTTGGACTCTCCAGATTTTTAGAGACCATTGTTTCTGCAGCACTGTTTGCATCTGAGTAATTTTACAGTAATTCACTACAGTAGAGGTGAACTTGGTTGAGAGGCATCTTCTGACTACAGTTTCCCATATTGTTGTTGTCCCCTCACTACTGTTGGCAACGTGGTCGAAAATTCACTTTGTAATCGTATTGAGGAAATTCTGTGGACAGACATCTTTGGTTATACTGTTGACTAAGATGTTTCGAGCTTCTATCTCACCTTCAGTCCAAATCACTAATCCGGTCTCATACTTATTCATCTTGATAATGTACTCAGCATCGCTCAAACTCCCCTTTTCAGGCACTGTCGGTTGTAATGGTAGCTTAATCCCTAGGATGACACATTAGCAATGTTTATATACATGAGACGATTCAACTTGACAGCAGGTATACTTATGCCTCAGTTTCCATTTGTAGATGCCACTATGAAGTATGTTCGCTTTTTCTTCACCAACAGTCTCCCATCATCCGTGAACATCCATCCAAGGAAATTACAAACCCTGGATTAAACAGACATACCTCCATAATCCTGTACACATCCATCGCGAGATTTTGGAAGGGTCTGTTGGATTCGAACCAACAGAAATAACTGGATATATAGTAGCTACCAAAAATGCCGAATGTTTCCTCTGTGTTTGATAAAATTAGCAATAACTCCACAACTACTCACTGATAATCAATAAGTTTACATTAATATTCAATTTAAGTCATTTCTCTATAAATCAGACATTTTTTCAAAGTTAAAATACTATTGCAGAATATATTATGTTAGGGTACAAGTATTTTAAGTGCATTCGGCATTTTTGGTCGCGAGATTTTAATATTTCGTATGACCCCCTTTCGCATCTTTTACAGCCTGAACGCGTGATTCCATGCTCTCAATCAGTTTTTAGACATGAATCTTCATCAATATTATGCCAAACTTCATTAACTCATTCACCCATTTCGTGCATACTTCGTGGGAGCTCCGGGTACTCTCCAAGTCGACAATTGACCATAGCCCAAAGGTGCTCAATCGGGTTTAAATCTGGCGATTGAGATGGCCAATTCATGGTTTTAATCCTCTTCGTAGCCAGAAAGTTCTTTGTCGANAGTACCAAACTTGTGCTCAGAATACTGATAAGTTGTTCTGAACCCATCCGACCGACTACATGACTCATACCTCCTGTGCCAAACTGTTTTATATGCAGAATAGGAAAGGGTCAAAATGACTGTTACCTACGAGAATTAAATGGTAAGGTAATCTGCACTGTGATAATAGAGAGATAGGGTATAATTATGATTTGTTATTGCTAGAAAGAATGATGTAATTGATGATAAGAAGTTACTTAACAGGAGAGACAAGTGTCTCCTTATATACATTGCTAGTGTCTTATTAACACTGTAACTATGATCACCGAAGTACTCATTCAGTTAGTCCATTAATCTCTGATGAAATTGACTAAGTCTCTTCATCTCCTGCGATAACTGTTCACTGCTGCACGACTTCTCTCATCGTGATCCGATCTGGACTTGATATATCGCCGATATGATCCGGACCTGTCATGCTACTGATCTGATCTTATTCCATCTCTATCGTTGATGTAAGATCAGATTGAGAAGTCATATAATCGGACAGTGAGTATCGTGATTGCAGAGTACTACAACCGATTGTTTTGACTGTGCAGTCATCGGTTGTATAATTACTTATTATTAATTATAATTATATTTTATGTAGTCAAGATCGTGTGAGAATAATGTTATGCTATTCTCACACCCTGTGAAGCGAATACCAATTATGATACCCCTGTCGGTGTCACCACAACACAAACCAAGACATGCACCCCCAAATCATCAAATTGCCACCTCCAAACTTGAGAGTCTCTTCGACTATTTCAGGAGAATAGTTCTTGGGGTTTTTTGTCCAGGCACACTTAATGCCGTCACTATTCAGTCTATTTATTTTGG
>JAHYSP010001739.1:46847-69955 GCA_019455505.1 Pleochaeta shiraiana
AATTTTTGGTAGCTACTGTATTACATTGTGTAGCTTTGTAGAACCTTCCTTCCTCACCAATAATATGATATAATTACAACAGCTTTAAATCAAAGACTCGTATCAACATCTATTCTTTCAAAAAAATTTCTTGGGTCTTACTACCTCATACAGCATCCTTTGGCCTTAATAACCGCATGAATTCTTCTAGTTTTACTCTTAATCAAATTCAGATATGTTTCCGCAGGTTTTTTATCCCTATGACGGAACCAAGTTGGTTATAAAAAAAACGATTTAATAATCTAATATGAGGAGAAATGAACTATGACTACACTTGCTATGTACATATATATATTATCCAACAGGGGATTATTTTGGGTATGGTGTAGTCTAATTATCCACCTCTCCTGACTGCGTCTTCGATGTACAGAAATAAAATTGCACGTCCTATCCCTGCTTAGATTATTTGCACTATATGCTCGCTTAGGTTACCACTTAAGCTGACAGGACGGTCAACCCGTAACAATCCCTTTCCTTCTATACTCTTTCCCAGAGCTCGAATATATCACTAGGTGAGCTGTCATGCTAATTCAACCTGCCCTTCAAGTGTCCCCTAAGATGCTCAATTGGATTGAGGTCTGGAGACTATGCTGGCCATTTAATGACCTCAAATTCATGATCATTAAGATATTTGGTGGCCTGTTTGGATGTATGTTTAGGGCCATTATCCTGTCGGAAATAACCTCCTTTACGCCTTGACCGTAATTCCTAAGGTTTTCTTGAAGTTGGTTGTCCAAAATCTGGGTGTTAACCTCTTAATTCATATTCCCAGTAATATTGTATGCAATTCAGTCCCTAGCCTGAGCATTTTTCTCCATACTATTATTTAGCTACTCCCATACTCGACGGTGGTCTCAACTTCTCTATCAATCAAGCCCTTATCTCTCACTGACTTCCACGTCCAACGCTTGTCATCCGAGCCAAATCTATTGATCTTGGTCTCGTAGGGCTGGAAATTTTTTTCAGTTGTCCTATGACCAGTCGTGATGAGCAACTGTTATGAAATTATATTGCGAGTGAGGTGATGCGAATATATGAGATATAGTAGCCTCAGGCTCACACATTACTCACGAAGTTAGTGACACTAGCATTGTGTGCTCAAACGAAGTTTGGTGTACTTGGTTACGTGTCAAGAATTCAACATGAATGGAATATTTGTGGACGGATATATAAAATGTGGGAAATCTACATGTAGCAGTCTCTTGTATGATAATTTACTGTTGTGTCAATTTTCGAGTTAATTTTACTATAATTAAAATTTACTAACAACTGTAACTGGACTCAATCTTCACCAATAAAACACCAGCAATAACTGTTAATTATTTTAACACATCAATTCATATCACCAAGCTTCAAAAGCTATTAACTGCTTCTCTCTATTATCTAACAATTAATCATAATTCCATATTTACTCGTAATCTATATATAATAGCAATCACAAAGTTTAGTCGGTCGCGACAATGCATCTTCAAAAGACGCGGCTTTTTTTTTTCTTCACAACGACCTCAAAGCCTGCAATTTTCATACAATTTCTAATTTCTGTGAAGTCAAGGTCTCATCGGTGACATTCCAGAGCTGCTGAGCCACTTCAACAGCAGTTTGAGCTTTGCCAGTAACTATAAACCGCATCACGTGGCGAACGTCAGCTAAGGAGAGCTTCTACGGGCGTCCACCCCTAGACTTTGGAAGCTCAGAAAGGTGATGAGACCGAAATTTAGAGGCAGTGTAGAATTTAACATCCATATTAGAGGCTACTTCTCAAATGGGGTGAACCTTTTCAAGGAAATTTATAATCTTGGCCATTTGATCAGAAGTTAGAGACTTCATGGGATATAAGATAGATATTTTGGTTGAAATAGTAGATTTTTAATACTTTAACTAACAGTTGAAAAGCAGAGTTACCAACCAAAAATGGGTTGAAGAAAGTTGTATTGCTACAATTCAAGCTACAGTGATAATTTATGTACATGACCCTTAAGTAAAAAAACTGTTGACATGCAACCCTAACTTCAAACCCCTGTAACTACTCTTGAAATCTTGAAATTTTTCAACAAAATTAGAACTTTTTAATAGCCATGAATATTGCATTTAATCTGATTGTAGGTTGGAAAAATTATACATTGTCTTTATAAAGTTATGAGCGAAAGAATAAAATTTGTGCGTTTATGTCAACAGTTTTTTTGCTTAGTGTAACATCTGAGTTAGAAACAACGTTTTCTTATCTAATCACTATATTACTCAATTGTTTAGCCACAACTCGTCGATTTTCATTGTATTCAATGATTCTAGCTGTGTGGCTAATTTTACTTATTGCATGTTTTTCATGTTTTGAATGAGTAGTTTTAAGAACTGATGCTGTACCCTAAAACGCTGTATCACTTGGGGAAATGCAGATCCAAATTCGAAGAAATTTAAAAATTGTTAAACGTAAACCAAGTAACCGTATTATGGCACTTGTGTAAACAATGATCAGGACGGGCATATATGTCACAATCAAATATTATATGTTCATTTTGATTTCCTTACTGTATGGGTTAGACTGATTAATTAAAAGGAATATTTCACGTGATCAAAACACTAAGTTAGAGTTCACGAAACTTCTATTCGAACCAAAACAAGGAACTATTTTTTGATAATCCTACAACCCACTCCTTTCCTAACCTGACTGCGCTTAATCATCTCACAAGATGTTCCGGAGGTATGTATTAATAATACAGACTCTCTTTTGAGCTGTCTGTCCTCCTTATCTTTAAATCGATCATCCGAACTAATTGTAACTTCATCTAGTGCTCTTCAAAAATCCGTGTTCAGGGCCTCGAGACATACCTCAAGATTATCACCAGGCTTAAGAGCTACTAGTGCTAGGTTTGCAAGTGATAGTGCCATTCATGGCAAGATACATCAAGTTATTGGCGCGGTAGTTGATGGTGAGTAATGGAAATCATCTGCATAAACGTTTTACAACTTCTGCTTTGACTATTCCCACCAATTACCCTCTCAGAATATATCAGTAACCAGTTTTTTCAGTAAAGTTCGAGAGCGAAAAACTTCCTCCAATTTTAAATGCCCTAGAAACCAAGAATGGTGATCAGAAACTTATACTGGAGGTTGCTGTAGGTCACTTTGATTTCGATCTTCAGTAGTTCTGCTAAATTTTTATAAGCAACATTTAGGAGAAAATGTTGTGAGAACTATTGCCATGGATGGTAAGAAAATATGTTGTAGTAAAATTAGCGCAATATTTAGCTCATAAATTAGGTACTGAGGGTCTCGTACGTGGTCATCCTGCAACTGATACAGGCTCACCTATATCGATACCAGTTGGTCCTGGTACACTTGGCCGTATCATGAATGTTACTGGTGATCCAATCGATGAACGTGGACCAATTAAACACACCAAAAAGTTGCCAATTCATGCCGATGCACCCGCGTTTACAGAACAATCAACTGCTGCCGAAGTTTTAGTTACGGGTATTAAAGTCGTAGATCTTCTGGCTCCATACGCTCGTGGTGGTAAGATTGGTTTGTTTGGAGGTGCAGGTGTCGGAAAGACTGTATTTATCCAGGAGTTGATTAATAATATTGCCAAAGCCCATGGTGGTTACTCAGTTTTCACTGGCGTTGGAGAGCGTACTCGTGAAGGAAATGATTTGTACCATGAGATGCAAGAAACCCGAGTCATTCAGCTTGATGGAGAGTCCAAAGTCGCTTTAGTTTTCGGCCAAATGAACGAACCGCCTGGAGCACGTGCTCGTGTCGCTCTTACTGGTCTAACTATCGCTGAATATTTCCGTGATGAAGAGGGACAAGATGGTTTGATATACTCCTATGATTTTAAATTGGTTTTTTTTTGAATTATATTGAAAAATTTCTAATGTTTTTGTTGCAGTGTTGCTCTTTATCGACAATATCTTCCGATTTACTCAAGCTGGTTCTGAGGTCTCTGCCCTTCTTGGTCGCATTCCCTCCGCTGTCGGCTATCAACCCACTCTCGCTGTTGATATGGGTCTTATGCAAGAGCGTATCACAACAACAACCAAAGGATCTATCACCTCGGTGCAAGCCGTATACGTTCCTGCTGATGATTTAACCGATCCTGCTCCTGCAACCACATTCGCACATTTAGATGCCACTACTGTGTTGTCTCGCGGTATTTCGGAATTGGGTATTTATCCTGCAGTTGACCCTCTTGATTCCAAATCGCGAATGTTAGATCCTAGAATTATCGGTCAAGAACATTATGATACTGCGTCCAGGGTTCAGCAAATGTTGCAAGAATACAAATCTTTACAGGATATCATTGCTATCTTGTATGTCGATGTATTTTATTATTAACATCTGTACTGACTTGTGAATAGGGGAATGGATGAGCTTTCTGAAGCTGATAAATTGACTGTCGAACGCGCCCGTAAATTACAACGTTTCCTTTCGCAGCCTTTTGCCGTGGCTCAGGTATTCACTGGCATTGAAGGTGTACTTGTGGATTTGAAGGATACCATTCGTTCATTTAAAGCCATCATGAATGGTGAAGGTGATGACCTTCCTGAGAGTGCTTTCTACATGGTTGGTGACATTAACTCGGCGCGGGCCAAGGGAGAGAAGATCCTAGCTGAGCTGTAAGTTCTCATCCATCATCTGCATAGTTGAATAAGGTTCATTTATACCAATTAATCAATAGATTAAAATAAATCCAGCCAACAGAAAACTGATACGCGAGAGGCTTAGCTAAATAAAAATGGATGTGAGAAATGTATTAAAGTAGCAGCTGATCACGAGAATGGAGAAACACCAGATAGGAAGATATCAATATTTCCTCGAGTTTTACTATCTCTATAAATCTAGCTAGCTTGTAATATTTAAGACTTCCCGTTTCCTTTTTAGAAGCTTAAATTCCGTGCTTTACTTACGAGGAAGCTTTAGAACTCTATCTAGTGTTTGAAGTTAAGCGGAGCTTTTGTTACTTCTGTCCCACTCGATATTAATTATTGTGAAGATTTTCAAGGGTACTACTCAAGAGTATCTCAGGCTTTATAAACCACTCAAGCCTAAATCTGTTGCTTCAGGTCGTTGCTTAAGTATCATGAAAGCCCTGTAGACAGTTTTCTAATGAATATGGTCAATTCCCTCAAAGGCCCACTGGCCCTCATCACCCTCGGAATTCCAATCCTCATCTCCACTAATTTCCACGTCAAGGAAATCAGCCTCTGTAACCTGATTCTCGGCAGGTCTGAGATTATCGATGCGTATTTCAACAGATTCGCACATTCCCTGGATAAATTGATTTTGTTTACAGGTGTTATTACTATTAATCACTATGCCCATATGAGAGTCAAATTCACTGCTCGGAGTTTCAGGGGGAGAAGATATTGTGGTTGAAAGATCTATGCCACCTGTTGCTCTAAGAATATTGAGCTCACGGATGAGGCAACGACGCATTTTCATTGAAGGAGAGAGCTTATCTTTGAAGCTCGACCCAATACTCTCAGATCCTGAATCTTCTGATGACTCAAAATACTTTCCGGACGGAATTGCACGGACAGTTGCACGGCATGAGCGACGCGGAGGAGTATCATTAAGTTCAGCCTTGTACTTAACACTTTCGGGGGTGTTAAGACTTGAAGATTCGATACTCATAGAAAGAGAGGGCTCATCAATGTCGGTCAGAACAGTTTTAGACAGAATTGGTGTGGTAGAGCTGATTGTATTAACCGGCGTCAGAGTTTCAGAATTTCGCTTAAAAACCCTATTTATTGACCCCACCCACTTGTCACGGAATGTAGCTCTGTCTCTCCAACCGACATTCAAAATCGCTTGTATGCACAGTCGGCGCAGGTCACATAAATCAGCAGCACTATCGAGTAAACTGGAAAAGAAAATTTCAGCGGCTTTGGTCACCCATTTCCGTAAATGAGTAAGCTCAATTGTCTGGAGTTTTTTAGGCCATACGGGAACTTGATCTGGAAGGAGGAGATAATCATACATTGGTTCACTATCTCGATAACTAGTATGGATATTAAAATAATTCATACTCATTCGCAATACTTGTAGTTCTGGACAGGAAGGGCCAAGAATGGTAAGAAATGCTAAATTTAAGGACTGGTTATGATTCAGTGTGAGGTACCGTAATTGCTGACCGTGAGTAATAAGAAAGTCTGAAAAGTTTTCTGAAGTTATCTCCCAACAATTAATTAATTCTATGTTCCAGAGATTTTTAGGTAATAAAGGTAATAACTTGAAGTTTAGTAAGGTGGATGACTCGAAGATAACATGTTCTAAGGTTGGCAAAGCATTCAATGCCTCTGCCAGGATACTTTCATAATCTGGATCCTCTTCGTCAGCTTTGAGTGTGGGTGTTTGATAGTTTACAAAGGCGATTTTGCGAAGAGATCTAAACGAAGGTTTTTTATGTACTTGTATGAGCCTCTCTAGTGGCCATTTTTTTCCAGCTAGCCTCGATGACCATCGCCAACTTCTTAATTTGCAGATGCTTGTTTTATCCCCTCGGTGACTATCCGCAATTGGATCGACATATTCCAGAGCTTCAAAAATAGATTCTGGATAAGTCCATTTAATTGGAACATCTAGATCTCGATAAGGTGACATATCTTTCTGGTGATAGAATTCTAGATCACGTAACCTGGGAAGATCCCGAATGAGGCCATAGAGGTCAAGATAACCACTTTTTCTCGAAATATTTGTTACAACCTGTCCAACCTCAATCTGAAGCGAAACCACTTTTTGTCGGTACTTGAAAGCCAATGAAATTGGGTCTGCTTTTAACAAATCTACTAACATGTTTGCCTGGACGATTGGCACCATTGGTAGTGAAGAATACAAGACGGTGAACGCTGGCTCTGCAAATGCACGGCATAATCGCGCAACACTGACCAGCCATCTTCCCGATGGTAGAGGCTCAAATGTATTTTCTTCATACAATGGATGTGAAGCAAATTGGAAGATCTGAACTAAAATATGATAAGGAAGGGTTTGCCAGGGTGGGACGATGCTAGACTGCGCGGAAATTGCATAATCATCGGTTGATGATTCTAATTGTGAATTTGATTTTTGCTTTCGCCTTTTTGGTAAACGCCGTTTCTCACATATTTGAGATCTGGTCCGTCGAGGCGCAGAGCGTCGATGACGTTTAAACAATCTTTTCTGGGGACGGGATGTAATTTTGGGTTGATATTCGAATTCTAATTCTGAACTATCATCATTGTAAGGTTCCAACTCGCTGTCCGAAGACTCTGCGTAAGAGATGATTGGCCTAGTCCGGGTTCTGCGAGTTGTACGTCGTCCTGCGACAGTCGACATACCTTCTCAACGCAACGCAGCACTGCCTACCGTTTCTAACTGGTCATAAAACAAAACTCTTTTATCGCAATATTAAGATGCTAGTAAATTTTAGTATTGCCTATAATTTCCCGGAAATTTATCAAACATTGGATACAAATTGCTGGGTGGAGAGTTCCCTCTAATCCCGTATCACTTCTTTATGCCTCAGGCATAATTGGAAGTTTTGCCGAATTTTTGCCGGTTTAAAGGATATCTATTCTCCGATAAATTTCATTTTTTTCACGTCAAATCGACAAAGCAACCCAAGATATATAATATAGATCTCAATTACATTGGATCAATCAGTTAATAGTTCATCAATTAGAAGATTATTCTTGAACCTAAAACATAATTCCAAGGATTGACGACTCATTCACAATTCTGCCACATTTTGACGAGAAAAAGACATACGGGAGATCATCAGGAAATTTTAAAATATTTTAGAAAGCGACTCCCCTCGCTGATATTTGTGAATTATTTTTCTTACAGAAAATTTAATACGCGTTTCGACCAAGTTAACATAGGAAACTACCACTTCTCTTTTGTCAAAAATGTATTTCATTGCTCCTACTGTTTCGTCAAATGAGTTCCAGGCATACACACACAAACCTTAAATCAAAATTTGGTACTACATATTCATGTAATCAACCGTGTTACATGTCTGGAATTTAGGTAAGTGAGAAAACTGTCAGATGACTGAACTGTGGAAACTTTTATTCAACCTGCTAGGCTAATGTTGGGCGATTAGTTTGGATATACTGGTTAAATGATCTTAAAGAATTGTAGACGCCGAGTTGAAAATTTATACTAGACATCAACAGTGACTACATGTTCGTGTGATTAATCAGAACACCATCCAAAATCATACGAACACATGCCTATTTTTAAAGTATTAGAAAACTCAATTCTAGAGAAAAATATTCTCAAAATTCTCAAGTTCGTTACTCAACAGGATTCGAGGATAAGTTTCATGGAGACATGTTTTATACTCCTCATTTTTCGACTTAAGCTTAGTTTAGATGAATCTTGAAATGTCCTATTTTTACAATATCAGGGATGTAGCTTTACACACTATTCCCACATTCATAGCTTTAGTTCTGGAGAAATGTGGAATTAACAGAAGGTTTTCTCACATTAAAAATTACTCTTGATAAGTGAAAAATTGAAGAAATCTCAGAAACACAATTTACCTTATCAAAGATCGAGCTTTATCTTTGGCACTCTCTAGTTCCAACTGAAATCTAAGGGGTTTTAGGGAATTAAAAGACAATTTTATTACGAATCCAGAAAACAAATAAAAGAGACTTGACGATCGTTTTCCTGAGATTTTCACGCAGCACTGACAGAGAACATTTAGGAATAGACGAGAGTAGCAGTTTAAGATCCTTCTTCATTCACCCAAGAAATGAATCCTTGAAAATTAAAGATGCTAAACCTTATTCATTAGTTTTGTTTTTGACTTTGAAAGGCCGAGTATTATCAAGATACTTCATCGGTTGTACCATTACGCTGAGTCAGTTAACAAGAGGAATATGCAACTATGTGAGATTTGTGCAAACCGGACCTAGGATGCTTCCAACAAGGTCAACGCCTGATCTAGAGGGATGAAGTTCGATAGTAATTAGGACGTTATTGGGGTAAAAATTGTGAAATATATCCAATGAGAGGGGGCTTGTGTGTGATTTCGATTAATACCCATCTCGTTAAACGCAAAAAACTCAATTTATCTACGTGGACTTTGGATACTTAAGATGCTGGTTGGTTGTGAGATCTTTCCCCCGTTCCGCCCTAGTTTGCGCTAACGGAAGTCAAAACGCTCGCCCGCACCACAAGGAGCATCCATCCCTTCCTTGCCTCGTGGGTAGATCGGCAGACTTCATCATCATTTATACCCGTAGACTAAGCTTGTGACAACTAATTTAACGACAACCCTTGGCAATATTATCACTTACCATTTTCTCATATAACAGACAAACTGTTAGATGCGATTGAGGTAACTGGACGCGCTAGTTGTCATGCTTGCTCTGCTTGCCTGCCAACCCTGAGTTGCGACAATGATCAGTCACTGCGACCGAGTAATAATAATGAAAATAGCAAGGTGTGCTTCATAGCTAATCTACAAGAGACGGTTGAAATAAAAGCTTCTATAGTAATTTGTTTTGAGGTACGGAACTCTCCTCCCTAGTCTCCTCACTTGGTGACTGTTATTTGCGCGCCGTCTTACAGCTTCTTCAGTGGTCCTAATTCATTTTAGTTTTCCAACATTTTAAACAATACCACGGTCCTATCAACATGGGGACGCTTAATGAGAAAGCTATAGACCCTTGTCTGCTTGCGACTGCAGACCGCCAGATCACTGTCTTGAAATCTAAGATTCTTACAGCTGTACGTTATTATTTCATCGACCTTATATTTGTTTACCATACATTGTTGGTCTTACTTTCATTAGGGCCCTTTTATTCTTCTCGTCGATGACCAGACCCCGCATCTTCATGTCGACTCTAATCAGTATCGAGGAACGCCATTCCAACCTTACGAAGTTCGACATCTACAGTACTTAACTATGGTTAACGGAGGAAATCGTGGACTCGCACTTCCTTATGGCGACTGGCATGACGAAATTGAATCATGCTCTCCTGCTGCCATTTCTATACAACTTAAAGGACCTCCCGTTCCCGCAAAAAGTGTTAAGATCCCGTCCAAGAAAATATCGATAGCCGACTATAAGAAGCTGAAGCAAGATGGAAACACGAAACAAGTAACCGATAATGGAGAGCTTAGATCAAGAGCTTCGAGTATCCTATCATCGGAACCAATGAGCCGTGGACCATCGTCCGAGAATGCGCAAGATCCTAAGACAAGCGAATCTACAGTAAAAAGTGGTGGAGCTGTAATGTTGAGAACTCAGCTGGCAGATTACAAAGCTGAAGCTCGGCGGTAACGATGAAACCCTCCAGCTTGAGAGCCGTGTGTGGTGCTAATGCTTCCCTCTTAGGATTGCTAGCCAAAACTTGAACTCATCATTTGTGAATTGCAATACTGGCCCCAACAGAAATACTCTCACGACCGTTAAATCCACGCTTGATATTCCAAGTCAAAAATCAACGCTTAGAAGCCCTCTTCCAACCACAATAAAACATCCTTTACCGCCAAGACCTCAATCGCCTAGACGAAATACAGATCTTAAACTTGCCTCAAACGGATTCCGGCAATCAAAAAGGCCTCTTGATCCCATTTCCTCTGCACCTACGCAAGTCCACAAAAAATTAAAGAATGAGATTTCTGTTTTGCCCTCGACGCTTCAAAACACTGCATCATGGAAGAGTGGGAATCTAAATGAATCTAAAGTTTCATCAGCTCAATCATTAAAATTAGCCGCAAAGCCTCCCACCCCATCACCACAGCCCATAAAAGATTTACCGCCTAAAGCTAAAGATCTCGAGCCGGCGCAACAAACTTTACTTCCAATTCCCCCCCTGCTCTCTCCTTTACCAGATTATCTTGATGATTCTGCAAATCTAGATGTCTCTCCGTCAAGCCCTGTTCAGAAAAGCAAGAAAAAACCTTCAAACTCCGCAAACACAGATCAGAAATCTATTCAGTCAGATTCGAAATCTAATGATCCTTCTGATGAGAAAAAGTCTAGATCTTCATCTCCTATATTTATCCATCCTCCACTGTTATCTCCTGATCTACCTCCTATTGTAGAGCAAGAACTCTCACGTCTACAAAAGAAAAACAACTCTCTTAATAGCGTCGAGGCTCGACATGAAAAGGTCCGTCAGCCAAACACTCCTGGAGTGGCCAGAAAGACTCCTAAGATCGGGCATCCGCCGAAAAAGCCTACAGATACTATTAAGAAAAACATTTCATCCAAAGGCAAAACTTCAGAGACAATGATACGTGATTTTGAGTCAGAAAAAAGCTTCTTGGTTAAAATTAAGTACAAGAAACGAAGGGCTAAAGACATCGAGCGGATTCTCAGAATGACGCCTAAAGTGGCTTCTGCAAGATTCCAGGAACTTGATCCAAGAAAAGTCAATAATCCAGGAAAAACAGAGACAATTGAGAACGACGCTCATGCAATGAAATTTAAAAAACTTAATTTAACCACAGAGCCTCCTACCTCGAAAAAGGTATCTTCTGCCCCGAAAAAGGTTCCATCTAAAAAGCGGCCATCTGATGTCTCCGGAGCTGTGTCACCCCCCACAAAACGCTCTAAGTCCCTCAATACATCTCTTAATAAATCTAGATCCTCGCTCGAATCTGTCAAATCACCAGCACCTTCATCGCATCAGAAAAACGTCATATCAACCCCCAAGAAATCTGATGTTAATGGAAGCAATATTCGCAAGGCTCCGTCTACTGAGAGTGTTAAAGCCAATTCTCCCAGTGTAACTACGCCTGTTCCGGCCGAGAAGCGGTCACTAACAAATACCTCTGCTACATCGGTTCCCTCTAGCCGACCTGATGCAACAAAGTATGTTTCTGAGGCACTCTTGTTAAAACGTAAGATGGATTCGGAATTAAAAACTAAGGATGTTAGCGCCCGTCAAAATCTCTCCGATCATGAGACTCAGGCTGGACTATGTACCGGTATCGAATGCTTGCTAGCCTACTATTCGGCATTTTCTGTCAAGAGAGAAAATAGACCGAGTGATAGAGCTAATAATTGGGAGAGTACTCTTGGGTTACTTGAATTTGTTGTTCGAACGGCAGAGCCTTTCTTATTACTCCAGACACTTGCTGCTCAACTTAACGCTCTGGTGAAAGAAGAATTAAACCGAAGTTATTTAGAGCATGTCAGTATCGTCAAAGAGGCGCCATCTGAGCTGCTGGAAAAGATAGTGAGGAATTCTCAGAGTCGTGATCGTTATTGGGTACTTGCGAATCGAGGGAAAGAAGTCTTAAAAAGTATAGGTTTTACAGAAACAGTGGGACCTTGGACCTCTTGGCGTGACGGCCGAGAATATTTTCTAGGTGTCTTGGGAAAATACGAGGATAGAGAAAAACTAGGTTGGAAGGCCTCATTCGAGTGAACCAAACTATGCAACAAGAAAAACCTTTGGAGATTTAACCTAATTGCCCTGGATTGCTCCTTATTGTATTTATTAATGGTGTTCTCGGTGTTAATATTGGTGATGGAGCTTTTTTGGTTGGATTAAAACTGGCGCTAATTTATTCTATGTTGAATTTTTATTTTACAATAATTTGGGTCTTGGGCGTTGAATCATCGACTTGGTATCTGGACTTTTTCATACTTGAGAAAAGAAAACGGTATATACACAAAGTATTGCGATTAAATTAGTATAATGAGAATGGTTCTGTCTCAATATGTTGGAGGGGGGTGCGAGCCTTATGTATTTAATTTCCCTTTTTTTCGTTTTCCATCACGATACCCGGTTGTGTGGGCAACTTTGCTGAAATCGATTTTTTTTTTAATTTTGTTGGGGGGAAGCGGGGGGATATTGAGGACGAATCTAAAATCCAATGAATTTGAGACCAAAGAGGAGCAAAATCTGAGCATTAGCCGATTAGCTAGGAATAACTACAGAAAATTAGTTGCGAGTGCCAAAGACTGTATCATCTCGGGTTTCGAAACCTGTATTACAATATGAATTAATTTAAGTAATTTATAGATACCCGCATTATGTAAGGGATAATCTGATTTTTATCGGCACGTTCAAAGATGAGAAAATAGAAATCGATTATTTTCATAATATTCAAAATACTATCCACTTGATTGTACAAACAAAAATTAAAAGGATTTATTATTCACATAACCACTTCCATGTAAATTTTATGTATTTTGACCACTTTTATTTCGTTTCACTTAATTATTTCATGCGAGATTTCTCAATCTTCATCAGAGGCTTAAATATCAGGTCTTTTTTTAATCCTGCGGGGCGCATCGTTGTCTCATAATATTGGTTGTTTTCAGGCTGCAGGCTGTTACCGGACATGTACAATTTAAAATAAAGGCTTTTCTGATGTTTTTCGAGAATTGAAGAGCTTCGGCTGAAGATCATGAAGAATAGATACTTGTAATCGCGGAGATTGAAGCTGATATAAGAAGGCCAAGACATCCATACTTACTGAGAAAATAGTGCTTATCATAGAGATGATGCTAGCCGCAAGTTCATCATTTAATTATAATATTAAGATTTTCCATGAAATTGGATTAATGTAATTAGACTTAGGTAACAAAAATTGCTTTTATGAGATTGAGGTATTTTGGAGGCGAGTTATATGAATATGCATGAGACAGAAGCCTCATGAGGGAACTTTTTTTCCCCAACGAAATAACACTATACACAAAGAATATTACAAGAATTTATCTGAGGCATATTTTCAAATGCGCTGTGATTTTTCATCCTGATTGTCAACTGCTGAGAACAAGCCCTCCAGAGTCATTAGTAGTATTTGTTTCTTGGGATCGCCAAATTTTTTCCTGGCGAATAGAAGATGGCCAACCAGCATTACTTGCTCCACGTTGTCTACCACCCCTAGAGTTTCCAACATTATCATCTCTTTTGTCTTTGCCAAGTGACCCAATACCATAGCTATTGCTTCGACTTGAGCTGAGCGACTCTGATAAGTTGTTTTTAAACATGTTAGAATGAGGGAGAACTGGTTTTTCTCTCATGTCCATCAGCTTGGCTTTGCGGTCCACTTTATCACTTTTGGTCTTGTCATATAGATAGAGTCCAAAGAAGGTAAGAGCTATCCCTAAAGCCTGTATTTTGGTTGTCGGATTTTGAAACCAGAGTATGGCGATGACAACGATGAAAACACGTTTAATGAGAGATGCAACCGAATATGTTACGGGAGAGACTATAGAGAGTAAAACAAATGCGATTATGTTTTGAGCAAAATGGAAAGTGCCGTTGAACAAAAATTCCAAAGCAAGACGGGCATGATCAAATACTGGCTTAGAAGGAGTGCCGGCAACTAAGTCAAGTGACCCATCATGAAATAAATCGCTTAAAAGACCTAGACCTTCTGACCAGAACCAAATTGGACAAGTAAGGATAAAGGCTAGCCCTGAAGAATAACAGAGTAGATTTAGCTTGTCCAATTTACGAGACCCCGTTCCTGAGTACTCAGCAACGGCAGCTTCATTAAATAGACGTTTTGAGAAAATATTTTGAGTAACGAAGATTAGGGTGGCAAGAAGCGCATTGAAGATCCCTAAAAAGTTTCCTGCGAAAGAAGCAGAACAGGCGAGCATAACACCCGTAGTGAGAGGAATGAGCGACAAATAAGTGGCCATCGGATACCGAATATCAAATATAAGGCGGTAAGCTAATACAGTGAAGAGAGGGGAGAGACCCTTAATAGTATGAACTAAGGATACAGGAATTTTGGCCGTTGCAGAGGCGGAGAGAAGGTGACCTCCTATCTGGAAGGCTGCCAGAGGGAGTGTAGTCGTAAGAACATCCCTTGAAGGGTATCGTAATCCGTTTCGAAGAGCTGGAATGGATTCTCGCATAAGAGAGAAAATAGACGAAAGCCAAGAAAAGAAGATACAAAAGCATGCGACAAATGCAAACTGTACCATTGTGAGTGTAGCAGGCTTTGGGAATGCATTAAGGATGGCTTTAGAAGAAGTATTGGTCAGAGCACTTGATAGGTACCAAATGATGCAAAGAATCTACGAATCCATGAGCTTGGAAATGCATTATTGGGAGGGTTTACGGACAACTAATTTTGCAGATACAGGCGCTTTCAAAGCACCTGCAACATCATGCACATTAGAGGCGACACTCCCACTGCGTACTCTTAGTGAAGTTAAAGTGTCGCTCAAGCTCATTTGCCTGCTGCGCTTTCCACCAGTACTTGCGTGACCATTATTATTAGTCCAAGATCCCCCGAGACGACTATTTCCTGAGCCATTCACAATACCACTCTGCTGCTTAATAGGACTCGATGAGGATGTTGATAAACCTTCAAGAGACTCCTTATGGTCCGGAAAATTTTCCATTGAAACCTGCTGGTTGGTCTGGCTCTCACCAAGAAATTTAGTGTTTGAAGCGTGACTGACAGATAAGGTTCGGGTTGAGTGAGGCATTATCGAGGAGTCCAGACGATACGGAAGTCTATAAATTCATCGTAAAGCATCATGAGAACAGGTTTTATTTAAGTCATCGCCGAAAATTTCAAAATAATGTTGAGTTCCGTTTGTCTACGGGGTGTGATGATTTAGGAGTGGATTTGTCAGGCCTTAATTTTAAATTAAGCCTTGGACTTTGAAAATTGCCAGCTGTCGGAAGATAATTTCGCCGATCATTAGTCACTTTAAAACATAATTATACTTTGACGTATGCCATCTTCATGTTAATAGCCATAGAGCTATTTACCGCGAAGATGGCCCAAAAATTGACGAAAAATCAGATACGACGCATGAAAAAGAAAGAAGATAGAAAGAAGGCTGTGGTGAGTTCTACTGATGTATCACCTTTAGTCCTGTCTGATATGATAAGAATACTCTCCCGCAAGAATCTGAAAAGAATGATAAAAATGAAAAGACTGAAAGCACCGAAAAAACTTCATACTCTGAGATTGATCCAACGTCTAAATCAGACGATGAAGAGCAGCAAAATTTGGATATTGAAAAACTGGACGTTAGCGAAAATGATCCGAATTTTGAGATGTATAAAGGAATTATAGAGCGCTTTACAGCAGTTCCCGAAGAAAACGACGCCAAAAAAGACTTAAACAACACCGAAAAAGGAGAAGTCTTCTATGATGAAGACAATGATATACCTGATGAAGAAGGGGAAGGTGAAAAGGAGGTAAAAATTTCCAAAAAGAAGAGGAAAGAGAGGGATAAACTCTCCGTAGCAGAGCTGAAAGCTCTTGTTAAAAAGCCAGAGCTAGTAGATTGGACAGACACCTCTGCATCTGATCCACGATTGCTCGTTCACATTAAATCTTACCGTAATGTCGTTCCGGTGCCTGCCCATTGGGCATTAAAACGCGAATATCTATCCTCCAAACGTGGTGTTGAGAAACCACCATTTTCTCTTCCGAAATTTATTAAAGATACCGGTATCGCAGAAATGAGAGATGCCGTCTTAGAAAAGCAAAATGAGGCTACTCTCAAGCAAAAGCAGAGAGAGAGGGTTCAGCCGAAAATGGGAAAACTGGATATCGACTACCAAAAACTCTACGAGGCCTTTTTTAGGTTCCAAACTAAGCCTGAACTAACACGTTATGGAGAGGTATATTATGAAGGGAAAGAGTATGAGACAAACCTTCGTCATCTACGGCCTGGGGAGCTTAGTGATGAATTAAAAGAGGCATTGAATATTCCACCAGGAGCGCCGCCACCTTGGTTAATAAATCAGCAAAGATTTGGTCCACCTCCTTCTTATCCATCACTCAAAATTCCTGGTCTTAACGCTCCTCCTCCTCCAGGTGGCGCCTGGGGATTTCACCCTGGTGGATATGGAAAGCCACCTGTAGATGAGTTCAATCGTCCCCTCTATGGAGGTGACATTTTTGGGGTGCTACAGCCGCAAGTTAACACTCAACCTGGAGAACCTATTGAGCGAACACTATGGGGTGAATTACAAGCCCCAGAAGAAGAATCAGAAGAGGAGGATAGCGATGATGAGGAAGAAGAATCAGAAGAAGTTGATGTCGGAACTGGTATTCAAACGCCTAGTGGATTAGAGACTCCAGGAGGATTAGTATCGGCAGTTCCATCTGAATATCCGGGAGACATGAGCGTCGGCGGTAACTTCGATCTTCGGAAACAGAAGCGTGGGACTGAGACCGAAGAATCTTCCCGCCCAAGATCAGTATACACAGTTGTTCCTGAGCGTCAAATACGTGCTGAAGGTTTCTTTGGTGGTGAGCGCGCCTATGATATCCGTGCTGCAGAGAAAGCAAATATTCCTGTTTTGGGCCAAGATGAAGATGCTCGGAAGCGCAAAAAACCAGGGGATGTCGACGTGGCCCTCGATCCTGATTCTCTTCAGGCTGAGGATGGGATCAGTAAAGAGGAAGTTAGACTTAAGTTTGAGGCGCAAAAGAAAGATGAAAAAGGATCATGGGCATTCGATGAAGATTTGAGTGACATGATTGCTCAAGAAAGTCGAAAGAGGCAAAAGAGAGAGGACGATAGGAGAACTGAAAAGAATGAGAAAAGAGAAAAGAGTTATCGATTTTGAGGTAATCTTACTGGCGCTTTAGAGGGTTTTTGTAAAAATAAATTTTATTTGTATACATAGTTATAGTAATACCTTGATATCACAACCCATAACATCGAAAAAACATTGGAGTTTTTTTTTTCTTTACCTTCTTTTCCATTGCATCCTGCATAGGCAAATTTTCTCGAAATAAAGGATATGACTAAGCTACTTTGATAAAGTAGAGCCCTATTTATTCTTACAAAGTAGCCTGAATAGAAGCTTTCTAATGAGTCCTCTTTTACGGCTGCCTCGCTAGCGAAGAATCTTGGACTGAAGAAAGTATGCAGGAGTTTTTTCTGAACCACAAACGTCGAAACAATTCATTATAGTATCATGATGAAAGAAGTGTCTTTGGTTGTGTGCGTAATCACCAAGTTCTATTTAAGTTGCCAACAGATAACCTGGATCATTTTTTCTCAGAAGAAGCTCTTGGGGAAATCTACGGGCTTTTTCTATCCCTAATTTGAAGCACCTGTTGGGACCATGATTTATTTTTTCGCCACTTCTTCCCGGAGTGAATTTCTTGTATCTGGCGCCACTTGATTTATAAGAGTATTGAAAAAATTTGATGAATTATTTAGTAAAGGAAGACGCTATACTTTATTTTTAACTTTAAGTGGGCTGTCTTATTTCTTATGATTCCGGCATGACCAGGTAGCTATTTTATTTCAGCCTCCAATTTATAAGTATGAGAGTGTATTGATCTAAACTTGCATAACTTAGCTACTTTACGGACTTCTAGAAAGACTGATCAAGATGATATAGGGGACTTCTTGGCTAACATGAGTCTTACCACTTCTTGGTTGTCAAGGAAGCCCCATAATTCATTAACAAACTGAATTGCCAAGAGGTTGATATCAACACAAATACCTTGAAGGGCCGTATTAGTTTCGGCGCTACAGACTTCTATTCACACAACGAGAGAAATAATCTGTATAAAATCGGAGTTTAAGTTGGTAAATTATGAAGCCACCTTCGGTGTTGCATTTAGGAAGTACAGAATCATCGATTAATAATACTAAGATATCTCATTTAGGGATGCTGTGCGAAATTTCGAAATGTTCAAAAGATGTCGGTTTATGTTACCTAGTCACAGTGTAGATATCGGTCGGTTTACATTTTACGCCGATAACACTCAAGGGGGAGGGTTGTAATGAATCCAGGCGTTGTGGATTATGACAGAAGGTAATCCCTTGATGTAAATGATTGAAACGTGACATTGAGTGTGAAAACTGCAATTTCTTTATATGCGAATAGAGAGAGTATTGAGAATTTAATCTTTGTGTACGGACAGTAGCTCTTCTAACGATATTAACCAGAAAGATCTCAGCTTAAGGGATTCTATCTTATCTCAGTAGTGTAGTGGGGGTACAAGTGCGATGTACTAGTAATCTAGCTGTAGTAGCAAATGTGTGCACGTTTAGGAGACACTTTGGATTTGCTCAGACTCTGCTGGATACTTTTTTGTTGCATAAAAGTCTAGATTTGTCGCGCTACCAATACTAAGCACAGAACTATGCGATAAAGAGGATATACGCCAATACTAATTTTCGTGTTAGTTGAGGATAAGAGTCTCTAGTAGTTTCCCTGAATCACCGAAATAGTTTGCGATTTTCAGGGCCTTGGCGGCTTGTGTATGGATGGAATTTTTTTAATTAAAATTTTTGTCAAATAGGCTCCGATCAATTTGTTGAAAGGGCGAATATGATTGGTTAGATCAACATTTGTAGATAACATTAGTGGACCAAAATATTGCTAACCTAACATCTTGTACATGTATTTATTAGAAATTCAAGACACAAGTCTTGAAGATTATCTTCTAAAGCCCCTTACCTAAAATAGATAAGAATAGTGCAATAGGTCTACGTGATATCGAAGGCGACATGTTAAGGTTATTTGGTCTATTATTCATCACTAACTTTGAATTACGGCTGCATTTTCTGGATGGTTTCCTAAATCTATGCATGAATGAAAAAGGCTCATAGAAAACATCAGATATGAATGGCTATGCGAATCATAAAGTTACGGTAAAAGCATCATCCTGACCAAAATTTGAGTATAAGCGCAAAGTGTAGCGCTTGAGACCTCTGAAATGGTTATCTTTGGAAAATTAAGAGAAACTCTTGTGTGAGAAGATAGCTGTTTATGGGGGCACAAAGAGTTTACTATACTATATCTATTTATTTCATTATCTGATGGAAGCTATTTACAGGAAAAGAAAGTTCAATTGTGTAACTCATTTTGATGTATTTAGATTGCACTAGAATAGTTTGAGGATTCCCCATGCAACTGTTAGAATCTTCCATTTTGATAGATCAATGCTCTAAAGCTTTCTGGAGTTTGTTGGGCGATTGATCTTCAGAATATTCGAGAGGGATCTTCAAGAGAAAGTTGGTTGCGAGTGACATGCCTTGATTGGGCTGAGGTCAAATTACTGAGCAAGGGCCCTGGCCCCAGGGCATCCTTGAACTGCAGGGTGCCGAGAGGGATATCGTCTACGTCTAATTGGTTATGTAAAAGGTTTCTCTACTGTACATGTATATTTGTTTCTTTTGGACGCTTTATGCCTGAGACTTGTAAAGAATTACTGGATCGAATCAGAAAGGGAATTGTCTTTTGACCTATGTCATTTGGTGATTTCGAAAAATATATTTTACCTTGTACGCTTCATCCATATTCTCTAAAAGAATAAAGCATTCAAAATTTGAAAAACTTTCCTTAATTTTTTCCTAACTCTGAGATATAGATCGAATGGGTGCTATCTCTGTATACCTTAATAATTTTTCTGGCTTTCTTACAGCTTTGATTTCATAATACTTGTCACGTATTGTTCGGGAGGGAAATTTTCGTCGAACTTGATAAAGATGTGTGAAGGGTTTTTATTAAAATTTTCAGCTATTCTGTCAAGATCAGGTGATAATTTACCAAAAATGACACCAAAGAACCAGGGGGCAGCTATAGGGGTTTTTTTTTAAAAAATAATTTAATGTGTATGCAGCCTCAAGGCTATGAAACATTAGCAATGTCTATATACAATAAATGATTCAACTTGAAAGTAGGTACACTTATGCCTCAGTTTCCGTTTGTAGATGCCACTACGAAGTATGTTCGCTTTTACTTCACCAACAGTCTCCCCTCATCCGTAAACACCAATCCAAGGAAATTACAAACCCTGGAAATTGTGTTAAAATTATATTGTGGGATTCAAGGATGAAGCTGTTAGGCTAGATGATTTGAATCACTTGGAAGAAGATTGGAACGGTAAGAGTCTGTAATATGAAGAGCGCTTGGAGTTGTTGATTACTCTCAGGTCATATACAGAGTGTTAAATCTACTAATTTCTAACTAGGATAGATGGGTGTAAATATAAATTAATATAGGTGAGCATATAATTGTAAATAATACACTTATTGTAGACAACACACTAGTAAGAATATCAATACTGTGTGAATGCTGATCCTTGTTAAGGAGGTTGGCCACATCAAAGATTGTGGCTGAGAGATGGAAAGATAGTCATGAAATATCTTGCATTATTGACAATAATTATAACCCTACAAAAGCTGAAATTTCCGTTCCCGGATAATGCTGTTTTGACACAAATTTTCAACAAATTGTAGCACGATTTTCATTGAAATTGCAAAACTTAAATCCAGTTGTGTATTTCTGTGTTTGTATTTGATATCAAAGCGGGTGAAAATGGTGAAATTTTGAAGTACAAGGCTCGTTTTGTTGCTCGAGGCTTTTCGCAAAAATCTGGTATTATGAGGAAAACTTTACACCAATCTCCCGATATAACGCCCTACGTATTCTTCTATCAAAACCAGTCAAGCATGAATAGAAGATTCATTAAACGGATATTGTCACAGCATTTCTCGCTGGGACACTACCTGATGAGGTTATCTCACAAATGCCACAATACCTCTGGCCTATTTTCGGAAAAACCTTCAAATTGCTAAAAAGCTTATTTAGACTAAAGCAAGCTGCAGCTGTATGGTATATCTTGTTATAAGCATTTTTAGTCGAGATTGGATTTAGCCCATTGCCAACTGATCCAAAAAAATTTTGAGCAAATCAAAATTAGTGCAAGTAAGTATAAGTGTTTACATCGATAATCTTTTAATTTAATGGGGAAGTGAATGTGAAATACTTTCCGTAAAAAAACAACTGAAGGCTCGATTTGAAATGAAAGATCTTGGTGAAGAGATAAATGTATTGGTAATAAATATATGAAGAAATGGAAAACCACTTGCAATTGATCAATAAAAATATGCCCTTGACACAGTTGTCGGATTTCTTGCGGGCAATCCATCGACCTATGGCACTCTAATGGATCCAAATGCATTGAGCTCACTTTCTTTTGAGCCTGAAACATCTCTTGCTGACGAGAAGCGTTATTTTCGAATACTAAGAAAACTTCAATTCCTCTACAACACTCGACCTGACATTGCACATGTCGTGGACAGATGCGGCTCATGGTTATCAAAGCCCTGAAAAAAATAATCTCAAAGCTTTATATCACATTCTTGACTACATCTCAACTACTATTGAATATGGCATGGCTTATGGAACTGAATTCAATGGTATCTATGATGTAAACAACATGAAAAACGATGATTGGAAAAACATAGACTACTATTCTGATGATCACGATGTTGAGGCTTTTGCTGGATGTTTCAATGAAAGTGATATAGGGTAATTTTCTGATACAGATGACGGAGTTGATCGTACAGACCGCAAAGTAATCTAAGGTTACCTCTTAATTATCAATGGAGGAGCGACTTGTTAGAAGAAAGGAAAAATTGATTGCTTGAATCGCTTAATCACAACAGGAGAGTACATTTCAATTAGCAATTCTCTGGAACTTTTCCTCTGGACAACTCAGATTATCGATCACTTAGAAGGAAATGAGATCAAAAACCATATTCCACTCCTATTTTTTTTTCTTTTGTTTATAAAGGCCGTAAAATGCCTATAATATAAATTAGAAGTAGCGCAAGTGTTACGGCTAGTTAGCCGATAGATGCCTGTAGCCTACACTATACAGCGCAGGCTGCGCTAATACCCTTTTCTACAAGATTCTCGGTTATTTCCTAAATATAAGTTTGAAACCTACCAGAACATTCCACTTAGTTCTACGATTCCACAATAGTCTATGGCAAGGAACAATTAGTTGGAGAATATTGTAAAACGTTGAGACGAATATCACCTGATTATTCAGGCATCCATATTAGTATCTCGCTCAATTTCTTCATATGTTTTTACATCACGAGTTTGTTTTAAGCACATCTCTGAGAATTCGATAGACAGGGGATGAAGAACCTGTAATTGCAATGGATCCTGTTCTTATTCTGACAAGGGTTGTGCGAAGTAATATTGCAGGGGCCTAAACGTCGGAAACACCAAAGTGACTGTGTAGGAGAGGAAGAGCATCGGCGACTCAGGTATATGACATAGACACGGAAACACCGATCAAATCACCCATATGTTGAGGAATGATGACGGCATGGTAAAGGTAGGCATAAGTGATTATTTATA
>JAHYSP010001754.1:2061-15902 GCA_019455505.1 Pleochaeta shiraiana
TAATCGGAAGTTGGGATCTGATTAATTCAGGCCACAAAAACTTTGGGATGTTCATTTCAATTGATACCGTGCGAACCCTGGACATAATGATACCGATAGAGCGGTCAGCTCGACCGTCCTGCCCTGGAAAGTAAGGAGTGGTAGTTTCTAATATTTGGTCTAGTTCAGCAGCTAAAATTCCAATCATTTTTGGGGAATAATCTTTACCACCATCTATTCTGAAGGATTTTGCTACAGCATTGAACTGAGTTTTCATAAGAGAATTTAAATATTTTATGGCTTCTGTAGCACCATTCTTTTCTTTGTGAAAATATCCCCATCGCACTGAAGTTGCCGCATCTGTAAAGATTGTGCAGTAGTGCACGGAAATCCAAGAATAATTAGCTAAAATTTACCCGGTGGATTGACAAGAACAACATCTACCGACACAGAGTCCAAAGGATCACGAGTTCGAGAAGAAACATTTTTTCTCACATGGCGTAGAGGTTTGGAAAGCTCACATGATTCGCACAGAGTTGGTTTAGTGGTCGGTGTTTTTGCTGTTTCAAAAGATATACCAGTGGTAATTTTTGCAGTTTCTCTAACATTTCGTAAACCGAGATGACCAAGTCTGCGGTGCCACAGATCGAGAGTAGGTGTCGACTGACCAACCAAAGCGGGCAGTGCTACTGTAACGAACGATTCATTGGTTTGAAGTGAGTTGTTGTACGTTGCGAATTCGATATCATCAGGACCGAACATCTTAACATCTCTCATATATCCTCTTGCCTTGAGTAATTTATCACCACTAAATAGCTTAATTGGGCACTCAGGGAGATACATGACATCTTTTAATTCAAAGGGATTGTTCTCTCCATTTGAAAGCTTACATTGGAGCGTAACTGAGCCAATGCCTCGTGGTTGGATTGATCCGTTTGCAGTAGCTATTAGGGGAAGATCAGGAACTTCCTTGTAATGATCAAACTTATCTAGAGAATTTGCAATGTGCGAGGTAGCGCCCGTGTCAGGAAGCCAACGATCAGAGTTTTTTGCAACATATACTGTCATGTTAATACATGGAAGGCCTCCAAATCGTGGAACGTCGTCATCACTTTCAATATCTCTACTTTTACCTTTTCCACTCGCATTATTAGCTTTCTGATCTCTGAACTTTCTCCAAATTTTCTTGTGCCTTTCTTCCCACTGCTTGAGGAGATCTTTATTCTTGGGATCCTCGAGACACTTTCCTTTAGCATGTCGTGCCTTTGGATTTCCACAGATTTTACAATCGATGGGTCTTGGTCTGAATTTACTCTTCCCATTTTGACTAGATCCGGGCTTGTTTTCATTATTATTTTTATGGCTTCCATACAGCGTCATTTGAATTCCACTTGATTTAGTATCGGCTCGTGCTTCATCCTTAATATCGTGAATTAATTCGTTAAGAGTAATGGAGCTTTTGTCTCTGCAGGCAGCTCTTTGTCTCTCTGCCCAAATGGGAAATGAGTCTTTCAAAGCTTCCAAGAAAACGAGAGGGTGCCAAGAATCAGGAGGTGCGATGTTTAGACGATTTAATGTATCAATAGCATTTTGGAAGGCTATAATAAATTCATCTATTGTCGAATAATCCGAATATCTCATTTTGATGTATTTTGCAATGGCTTGTTGGTTTAATACAATTCCAGAACTTTCGTACTGATTTGCTAGTGAGTCCCACATTTCCTTTGCAGTAGCAAAACTGTTAATTTGACATAATATAGAAGACGAAACGTTACTTGAGATACAGAGCTTCATCTGGTAGTCACCTTTTGCCCACTCATCATATTTCTGAAATTCTTCTTCAGATACACCTTCATCAAACTCATCTACAAATTTTGGAGGTTAAGGTGCCTTGGGATGATAAAATCTCCGCAGTCCATAAACGCGAGCAACATATTCCATAGTAAATTTCCATTGTTGATAGTTTTCTTCACCCCGTAGTTTCAAGTTGGAGGCGAGTAATAGGCTAGCACCAGATTCTTGAGACATGGCGACTTAATTATTTATGTGAGTAATGAAGTTCTTACTTTTATTGCGTATTATAATTCGTTATTTATTCGAATTTCGTCTGATTTAAGCTTTCCGTGTCACTATCTGCCACAGGTCGGTGACCTCTAATGGTTCAGTAAAAATAAGTAGACCGTACTTTAGCTAGAATTTTATATCACACAAACGTAAAACAAATTTCTATGAGCAGTTTGGTCTCATAATCTATTCAAGTTAGATATAGGGATAGAAATTGTACAGTTGGTGAAAGATGAAGCATTAATCTTATTCATATACTATCTACAGAATCTAAGTTGTATATTTAAGTAAACCTATAAAAGAAACTAGTTTAGTCCTGCTTACAAATGTGTCACATGTCTACCAAGGCTGATAGGCTGATACTTCAAAATATACCATAAGTTATTCAGTATGGAAATATGTAGAAAGTACTAAAGTATTCTAGAACACATACTAGTTTGCTTATAAGATTGAGAAGAACCTCAATATAGTAGATAGAAATATATAATTCTAATTACATTTGCAAGAAGACCCGCGTATCGTCACTTTCTAGTTTCTCCACATCATTCTCTAGTTCAACAATTATCGACTGGGATTCGATACTATTTTAGTCTTCTCGAAGTACCCCACAATATTTCAAGTCAATTAATGGATGGAAATCGGTTGAAAGTTTCACGCCTCACTTGACATTTATCGAGAAGATCATGTTCGGAAACATGCTAGCTTTCATCGATAAACAAAAAACAAGTTGTTGGTCTGGTGAAAATTCAAACCCCACCGTAGAGAAAATGATAAATAATTTCCAGGTGACTCAGAAAAGGTTTTAAACTCATCAATTTGAGAGGTAGAATATAGAATCTTCATCGGCACCAAAAGTTCCCGACATACCATCGGTGGAAGTAAGATCACTGGCTCCTCTACCAGTTTCAAATGGAAGATCAGTGAATTCAACACCACCAAATCTACCAAATATACCAGCTGGGTTAGGCAAAGTTGTGGATTTTCTTCTCTTACTGATCTGATGAGAGTGATGATTTTTCTGCAGTAACTGGCCAGAATAATATTCCCCCAACCCCTATCCTAAATAAGGAGCAGTCCTTTAAGTTACCAAATAAAAGAGCTCCAAATCATTCGCCCATTCTTTTAAACATGACGTGGACAATCAGAGCTCTCTTCGTACCCCCTCTGTCAAAAGCGGCATGTAGACAGCGTGACAAGGGCAAGGCTTGGACAAGGGTATTCAGACTGTATATTGCCATACTACATTATGCAAGAGGTAGATGCATAACCATTCGGCCAAAATTCCAGACCAGAATCATAGATCACTATGATTCGGGTTATCTCCATATATATATATTATACAACGAGCAATCCTGACACCCTCCCTAGTCTTTACATCAGGGTTAGTGCAGAATACGCTTGAATGGAAAGTAACAGACTTTTCTCGTAACCCATATATGTTTATGCTGTCTACAGGTTATAAAAGATTCACCTATCCAAGGAATCTTGCTTTATTTTTCATTCCTCCAAAACAAATGGGCCATCGCAAACAAGGGTTTTATTATTAGCAAAAACAAAAATCTAGATAAGTCATAAATGACTAAGTGTTCCTGTATAAATGGATATTTTTTCATTTTTTTTTTTTTTTTTTGCATTCCTATGCAAAAACGTGAATTTCGCTTAATTTTGGTGTAAAATAATAACCGAAAAGCGCGAATCGAATGACCGCCCCAACAAAATTTGAGTAAAACCAACCTTCCGCGGCCCGGAAGGGCCGCAATGTTAGTCGTAGAGATAAAAGAAGTAGATATTCTGTGTCGCATCAGCCGACTTCAACTTATATGATTTTTTTCAGAAAGATCGAACTAGTTTTGAGATTTGTCTTGGCGCGAATGCCGCTCTGTGATTGGCTGTCCAAAATCTGCCAAAAAATTCTCACGCAACTCGCTAAATTTTTTGACTTTTTTTAGCAGCCAATTACATCTGTAAACTTAGCCGAGCCACAGACAAGGTACAAGATTCTTCGAATTCTAGGCGTCAGCGGAATGAGGTTTTTAAATAAATTATTCGTAAAACAACTTTGATGAACATAAATAACCGCATTACGTCATGTATTTCTGTTTTATATAAAATCTTTGATCTTGCAAATAGCCTTTAATCCTCTAAATCTCTTAAAGAAAACACATACGTTTTTGACTATATCGGGAATTACTCTCTAAGAAAATTGTGTCTGTCGTAAGTCAGTTTTCAGTTATTTTTGGGGAGAGAGAGCTGGATTTAAATAACAGAGTGATTGAAAGTACAGAACATCTCGGGTGCAAGACAACGGTATGTGATTAAATTAAGGATTAGATTTTGTTTTTTAATAGTGATTATTACTAACCTAGACTATCGCAGATCAATAATTAGCAGATACACGGAGTTTCCTGAAGTCTAAAAATATTATATCATGATTCATCTGCCACAATATATTTACCGATAAAGACCAAGGGTCTTTTTGAGATCTAGACTGAGGATCAGTGCCTGGATGGAAGAAATAAAAGCCTGTAAAGTTGAAAATCGTAAAGAAGTATATCTAAATGCCACGGCAACGTTAACTACATATAATGACTATACTGTATTCTGACTAAGTTATAGCAGCCACCTGGTTGTTCTCCCAAGCTGTTTGAATGTCAGTGGTCAATGTGGTTGTGAGATCTATGGCACAGCGTTTTGGAAACGCACTGTATTAACATCGTCCGAGTATTTTATTTTTAACTGCCAGGAAAGTCATTCTTCGGGCAAAAAGTCGCTCGAGACCTTTACCTAGGCAAGAAATAAGTGCAATTGGGCGGTAAGATTTAAGTAATATCCGATCTCTTTGTCCGTTCTTGGAGATCATTATAATTTTCGCTTGCTTGAATATTTTAAGATGGATCCCTATTTGTACGCATTGTCGAAATAGAGAGCAGACCCTATCTTTGATAACAGGCCAGCAAGCTCGAAGTATTTTTGCAGGCACTTTGTCCCAACCTGGTGAAAATGATTTTGCAACACACACCGCTTTGAATATTTCATAGTCTGTTATGTTAGGGCAGTCCACGGTGCGTTTGGGAACTGTAGGTACATCCGGCGGGAAATCTTCAGCATCTAGTTGTCGGTCCAGAAGTGTAGATTTGAGAAGGACCGCTTTGTCTTTTCCATTGCACGCTTCTCTATTGGGGCCACGTAGAGGTGGTGATGAGTATAATGGGGCCGTCTTGTGCCATTTAACAATAATGTACACCGATTTTTGATCTTTCGCGTTATCAACTTTTGAGCGCCAAAAAGCCGATTTTGCAATTCTAACTGTTTTCCTAAGGACCTTCTGTTCTTCGAATGCTGGTCCAGTGCGTCGTGTTATTTTATAGGTTTTAGCCGCGATCCGGCATTCTTCTGTCCACCAAGGTGTTCCTATTGAACTTGTTTTGAGCTCCGGAGTAGCAGCGCAGACTGCAGTGGATAAGTCTCTCACCAGAGATCTAGCATTTACTTCGGGGTCTGGAGATGTTGTGTCTGATGTTTGTCCTAGGAGTTGTAATAATAGTTTAGTGTCACATTCATCATATTTGAGCTTTCTTTGGAAAATCGTTTCTCTAGTCTCGTGTCTAGGTAGATACGTGAGTAATGTATCGTGATCTGAAGTAGCATGTAGATAGGGGGCTATATTTGTTTCCATTCTTGGTACGTTTGACCACGCTAGATCTAAAACTCCCCCTCTATTGTGAGTTGGAGTGCCCCGATTTAGAAGTTGTAAGCCATGTTTTTGTGTTCATTCTTCTAAATTTTCGTCCAGAGTAGGTCGACGGTCTGCCGATGGGTCCCATGATGCGTGTCTGCAATTGAAATCCCCCAAAAATAATATTCTTGAAGCTGGAGATGATTGCAAGATGATCCTTAGGCCTTGACCTGCATATTGCGAGCCTGACGGAGCATTGTAAACATTCTAGACGTCTAGCGTCCAGAGATATGTGAATTGAAGATGAAGAGAGAAAAATTCTCGTGACTGGCCAGCAGTAGTTTGAATTGCGCGAATGTGTGAAGACTTCCGAACATAGCTTGCTACTCTGGGGCGGGACCCGTTGTCAGGTTTTGGAAGAAATGTTCGGAAAGCAGGGTGTGATTTTGTAAGAGGGCGATTCATATCAATATTGAACCGCGGTTCTTGTGTAGCGACAAAATCAGCTTTTGAGTCAGAGGCTAGTTTAAGAGCAATGTCATGTGTGGGTCCACCACGTCCAACGTTTACTTGTAGGAAACGGAGGCCTTCGTAGTTACGTTATCTAAACCTTCTCCTCATCAATAATCTCCAGATTTTCCGTTCATGTCTCTGTGGCTTGAGAAAGGATTCTTGGCTGTGAGAGTGTATCTGTTGGCTGAAGTTTAGCATGGGTTTGAGCCCAGTCAATTCCCCCTGCAGTTCGTACAGCGCGAATTTGCCGCGAATTTAACTTAGTGAATAATCCGTTTACTCTGCTTGGTCTCGCAGGACACTCTGAGTAGTCTGCTTTATGAGGTCCTCGGCAATTGATGCATCTTGGGGGGCAGACATGTGTGGTACATGTGGTCAGACAATTTCCAGCGTGTTTTGGGCGAGAGCACTGGGCGCAGCGAGCCGTATTAGGAGTAGTTTCGACTGTGGTGAAAGCCGTAGCAGTTCGCGCATTGTGTCAGCGGATTTTTAGTCGAGAGTTTTTGTACCGTGGTAGGAGAGCCAAAAAACCTCACTGCTCTCGGACATTGTGGTTTGTTAAATGTGCGGAAAGAGAGGACAACAGTTCCCTCATGTCTTGTTGGGTCATTCGATTTTGCCGACCAGTGAGCGCGTATGGGTCGATAGATAGTGATTCGTTCTGTTTCCTCAATTAGAGCATTGTTATCAACTTGAATGCCATTCCCTAGTATTGATTGTACGTTTTTTGGGACTGGTTGGACCAAGAATTTAATCTAGGATTCTTGTCTTTCGACCTCTGTAGCAGATAAAGCTACTTTCAACTGATCCTTGGCTTGAAGAATTTTATGTACTTTCGATTCGTCTCCAGCGACAAGTGCAACACCAGAGCCGGTTGCGTAAGCATCTCTTACGCAGAGCGAATCACCTAAGGTATCGTTAACTTTTTTCATCAATGCAAACGGTTTGTGTTCCCGCATTGGATTGTTTTTATCTAGTCGGATCATAACTCGTCTATCTATGGCGATGTTTATTGTTCTGTTATGTTCTTGCTTTGGACTATTAGCGATAGTTGCATCTTTTTCCAAAATCTCAGCATAGTTATTTTTTGAAGTTTGTGTTGAGGGTTGAGCTTTATGAAAGGGTCTTGGGATATACTGTGTTCCTGAAGATTTTGCGCCAATAGTAATTGGGCGAGACGCTGCCAGATCTTCGATAGCACTTAATAATAGTTTTTCAAAACCATCTGCTGATTCCGGGCAGTACTTTTTAACATCTGGGAGAATAGTATCTAGAGCTTTTGCAACTGACTTTACTGTCTTATCCCGCGTGATACGTGCTGTTTCTCTGGCTGCCGCATCACGGTCTAGCGCCGCAGTAAGCGTCCCGGGTGGAGTGTTGGGAATCGGAGTGCAAAATGGATTCTTGAGAGTCACAGAGTACAATTCCGATTTCAAGGAGTGACGAGTCCTAAAGAGCTAAAATGTGGGGCTCCTCAGGAAGCACCTATTTCTCCCTTGCTATTCCTACTATATACGGCAGAACCAATGAGTAGCGGCAATACTATTTAACGTTTCAGCTAGGCTGATGATATAGGAATCATTGGCTTTGGACGTACATTTACAGAGTCAGCAGCTGATTCACAAAAGGAATTAGACAGCTTGACCAATTGAGCACATGGAAATGCAGTATTATTTGACAATTATAAGTTCGAGTTAGTTCAGCTCCCTGGGGGAAAGAAAGAAAAGTTGGTTGGAATTGTGGCTAGTAGAAGCATACTCGAACCGACTGAAAGTATCCGCTGACTGGGAATGCACCTCGACTCTCATCTCACGTTCAAACATCATGTAGCAACTTGGTGTGGGAAGGCACTCAAGTTGTCTCAGCACATGTGACGTCTCAACTCTGTGCAAAGAGGAGCTGCCCCAAAAGCATTGATAGCGGCAAAAGATGCATGTATTGTACCTGTGGCGAAATATGGTGCTAAAGTGTGGTGGCCAGGTTTGTCTCGTCCGTCGGCAACTGGGATCCTAACACCTCCCACATCATTTCACTGTGGGCTAGTTGATAAGGTCTTACATATGGCCTTGATAGCTGCACTACAAGTGTGGAACATCACGCCAAATGTAGTATTACACAGGGAAGGAAGTATCCCCCCAGCTCATATTTTATTAGAAATATATCGCCTAAGTTTTACCGCTCATCTCAATATTCTTGATAATCGCCATCCACTATGAATGAAAGCGAGTATGCGTCATAATGTGGGCTCACTAAAATATAAGTCAAAGCCAAGATTATCAAAGAGACCTGAAAAATAGATGACTCAAATACAACGTGTTTTTCGACAACTCCATAAGGGGAAGCCGCAGAGCCTTTCACAGCTCCAATTTATACTTCAACTCTTGGAACAATGTCAGTCGGGATATAGAATTATCAAAATTTGATGAGTACAATTGCTTCAGAAGATATTTGTGCATATTCCGATGGGTCATCAGAAGGCCCCGGACGTTCATCCTGGGGGCTCTTTCTTCAACGTAGAGAGGCAAATTTTTAAAAGAGACATGACATATTACACTCTGCATCATAAAGTTAGTATGATGCAGAGATTTTTGGTGCCACAATTGCACTTTGAGCTGCCTTGTTCGTGAGACTAAATAGTGAGAAGATGTCACAGTTTTTGTATCTTAAACCATTTAATTATGAAAAATCCATTGGTTTGAGTCAGGTTTACAGTCAGACCGAATTAAAAATAAGTTTCTTGTTAGATTTTATGTTGCGGTTTTGGATTCTATATTGTTTCATGATGTCTCAGGAGTTGAGATGAAGTTACACTGAATCATTTTGAATCATTTGTAGTGTTTCAATATTTGACATTATTAAAACCCAAAATCTGTTGCTAGGAGTTTTTTGTCTCAAGATAGTTGTGGATTACTATACATGAATCTAGTCATGAGACTATCAGAACTATTCTCGAGAATGTATACAGACTATTCCTTCTTGTATTATTAGAAAATCAGAATCTTCTGTAGTCACTTTCTATCTCTTCAATTATTTTCTACATACAAGCTCAATTCCCTTAACTGAAACAGAATATGTTCGTACTTCTTGATAATCAGGCTGCAGTGATGGCTTTTCAAACTGGAAAATCATCATCCAGTATTCGACTAACTAGCCTATTTCATATTTTAGCCAAGAATGTGAACGCAGAGTTTGGATGGGTGCCAGGACACTAAAATATTAGAGTAAATGAAAAAGCAGATACAGAAGCACGTGCTGCTCAAAGAAATTTTCCTAAGAGACAAAACTCAACCTAGTTACATTACCTTAGCCTAACTGCGTCGACTTATGTAGCAGAATCGTCAACTATTAGTTAAAAAATGGTGGTCTGAAGTTTGTCTTCTTAGGTACTAAGACCTAGATCTAAAAATGCATCGATTAAAATCACCCGAATTAGTGCACCAAGGAGGCTACTCCATCTACTACCAGCTAACAAAGCAGGATATGATGACTTTTCGGCCTATCATCGTCGCTTAAATCATGTAGACGCCAATCTTGAATGCGTCTATAGACAGGAAACTTCTCCTACTTATTTTATTCTTTGTTGACGGCACGCAAATTAAATGCATTTATTTCGAAATGGTATGAATATGGATACCTGTTATACTAGGTGGTGTGCTGGGTTAAACGAGATTACGATAAGCAAGAGTAGTAGCCGAAATGGGTTAGACAGGACTTTCTAGATAAATCCATCGAGTGTATTGACAAAACAGAACACTTTTTGAAAATTGCTTGTGTTCATAAACACCCAAGATTGGATACTAGAATATTCCATGGTTCACACTTGATGGTAAATAATAGTAGCACTGTCACCTCCAACATTTATATAATAATAGTTGTGGTTTTATTTATTGTGCTATCTTGAGTCTAAGACTATCATGACCTAGGGCTCCTCTCTGACTCAGGCCACACCTTGTACAGTGCTCCTATCTACTTTTGTTATCAGAAGATCTCCGATACAGTGCCCATGATGAATGCTCATTTAACTCAGTATTACCTGTAGAAATTGACCACCTTTTCTACGGAACCTTCTACCTAAAAGTTAACATAAAATGGATAGCTATGGAAACTGCGTACGCGGAAAAATGTCTCAAAAAAGCCTGCAGCCCTAGTCAGGCGAAGCCTAGACACCAAAACCACATGAGGTGCGTGTATCCATCTGTATCTCCCTCCATCGTAACAAAAGAGGCCAAATTGGTCCAATCAACCACTGAATGGGAGTTGGGTACTCTCCAAATACTCATCGTATGACTTCTCCTACATGATCAAGTAAGTAGTAGTAGTATGATGAATAGATCTCCGAACCTATTCATCTGAACGCGAGACTGATTGGGGATCCTCATGGAAGTGAGGACGTCACTCTGCTTAGCTCCTTTCTAACGAGAGAAAGGGTTCCCAGGCAACACCACGAGGTGCAGAGTTGGACTTATCGCCCTACATGTATATAGTAGATCTCTTATTTTCGTTAGATCTTCATAGTTCCGTATCATAATCTATATGCAGTTAACATTGATATTTTCTGTTATCATTCCAAAGTCTTCCATTCAATATTCCCTACGCAAGCTCTTACCTTTGCAACAATACCTTTAGAATACAACTTCTAGGGCATGATTGCTTCAAGGAATTTACAAAATTTGCACGGATTAGAGTTTTATTGGGTGGCCAAATATCTGATTCATCCCCTGCTGGACGGGAGGTGATGCGAAGGCGTCGTGGCCATCAGTAGTAATACCAGTATATATTGAATTTTAGTGTTTAGAAACATGTATCGGCATCTTATCGATTTTATGTTACAAATTACCTTTTATAGTATCAAGACAGAAAATAAGAACTTATCAGTAATCAAGTAAAAAAATTCCAAGATTATGAGACGATTCACCCTAGCAGATTTTCATTCGACGAAATTTCCCATACAAATAAACTTTTTGTGTTAATTATTGCGAAATCAGGGAAGGCGTACAGATATCTTGTATGAAAATCCCCATGGATGCTATGCGATTTATTAATTCATCGTCACATCAAGGTTAGAGTTCAACAAGGTGATAAAATGGTTCAAATTAGGTATATAGCCTACAATTCGCGAGTGAAACTGGTCCCTGCGAGTTTCCACAATTTAACAACGATACCTGCGCAACCTGTACATAACGCACAAACCATCGGATCACATTATCTTAAGACTTTAAAAGGCATCAGCTTCTCATCGCAACTGTTTAAAAAAAACTAAAGACTGATGGATTCTTCAGAATCACATTATACCCCTAGATCCTGAGCAGCTTTCACGGGACCAACTAATACACATACGCTAGGTGAACTCGGTCTAAGTCATCACTATAACGTGAAATAGACAGGTGTAAAAGATAAGTTCAATATTCTTTCGAGTAAATGCCTTACACCAAAAGAGCGAATTAGTTGGTCTCACCTCTTGACTGATCAGCAGGAGGCTGAACTTGAAGTCTTGACAAAGTCTTCAAGAGAGGCTCGTCAGATGAGCTAACTTTAGCTCTCCATACATTTTCCAAATTGGAATGTAGGGTAAGAGGCGATAAAGGAGCCCGTTAGAGTAGAGGGTTTGAACGCTGTGTCGCTCGAGCGAATGCCATTCTGATCCCGGCACATCAGAGGAAAAGACTGAAGTGGGCCGAACAACACATCTACTGGACACTTGAAAAATGGTCTCAAATTCTCTAATGAGATGAAACATAGGTCGTTGGTGAACTGCACTGAAAAGGGTCACAAGAAATGTGAGTTCTGGTATCATTCATGTACAACTGTTGCATGAATCTGATGATTTTAGCCCGGAGAGGCATATCTGCACAGCTGCATAGTTCGAAAAGACTCTCGGTGGCGTCGTCGGATATTCTGGGGATCTTTTTTTTGCAACATAAGGGCTCTGTTCTGGAATAAGGATTGAGGAACTATAGAGGCGGAGAGTTATTGCCAGAGAATTGCTCCTTTGACTGGAATAGCAGTACAGCCAAACGGATTTCATAGTTCCCTTACGTTGATGCAGGATGGTGCTCCCTCCCACTCATCTCAGCGTACTAGAAGTAAGATGTTGCCAAGGGGGAATCATTTGGATAGTCTGGCCATCTTATTCTCCAGACCTTAACCCAATAGAGTCTGTATGGGACTTGATGAAAACTCTCATTGATGAGCTCCATCAAGAGCTTGATACCGGTATCCCATCTGAAAATTAGATTCATAACGCAATTTTGAAGGCATGGGAATCTACTGAAGCCGATCAAGTTGCTCGGCTTCTAAAGAGCTTGAAGGACTGATATCTGGCAGTGATAAGGGCAAGGGGACCCATTACTTATTAAACAAGCTCTAGTCTTGAAAACCTTGATTTAAAATGTATCTTAGATGTATACTACCTCTGTACATTTTTATTGTAAAAATATAATTTTTTTGGGAGTCTGAAAAGATGGCAAAGTTAAATAAATTTTGCACATTCTGAGTAAAAATGTCCCAAATTTCGATTAAGTATGGAACATTAAGCTTTACACCCCCTTGCAAGGATCCACAAAAACATTAGGTTTTTGCAATAAAAATGTACATGTTCTCGGAAGTAATAGCTAGTTTTGAGAAGACCAATTAAATTTCGATAAGTTACATGGACCTGCTACACTTTTTATCGGTTGAAAATTTCCTCATAAAATACTCCAGAGCTGTAAAAAGGTTACGAGCAGTAGAAGCTTTTCGGAGAATATAAAAGATGGAATTCTCTACTAGGAAATAGAGGAGGATTAATCTTGGTAGTAACACGAATAATGTTAATGAAATAGATGAACTTTACTTATGTTTTTAAGAAAGGAGTGTAAATGAATTGATTAAGATATAAGTGATAAAATACTAAAAATATGTGATAAAGTAACAATTTAGTTTTTTAAGTTCTAGAAGTTAAGAGAGAGGTTATTAAATTGCGAAGTAATAAATTAAAAAAGTTTGTAATTGTTATTTTTGTATATGATTATGTGTGGATAGGGATAAGACAGATGTTTTTATACATTAATGAGAGTGTTCTGCCTCAGGCATTAAATTTCTAAAGAATGGGGTAATTTAAAGCCAAACCCTTTTTTTAAATCGACCCACACCACCATTTCATAATTTTCGTTACTATTTATTAGAGGGGCCATATATTCTTACAAGTGCTACGTCAACTATACTGCATCAGCGTGACAGGGGTCTTTTTAAATTCTTGATTAGTACGAAAGGGGCAGTACCTCTAGAAACTAAATATCTAATCGCTCAATATTATTGTTTCCCCGCAATACAAGACTTTATTCTTGGGTCGGATGGTGTACAGAGGGTTATGCAAAAAGATTCGTCCCTAGTCATTTTATAGGTTGATCCTATCTAAATGTAGTAGTTCCGTAGGTCAATCTTTGCTTGGCTCAGCCTAATCTGGAACGGCGTAACCGAATAAGGGAGCGATGCTTTTCACTAACTTTTAGCGAACCTCTAATCTGCGGTGAAAATTTCGAATCAAAAAGTTTGGTCCGTCCTATTATGGGTCTAAAAACTTTAATTGAGGGCTTCTGTTTCTAACAACTAATGTCTGGTAGATCCTCCT
>JAHYSP010001754.1:15908-26015 GCA_019455505.1 Pleochaeta shiraiana
ATGTGCATACCGCGGAGAATATTCAGAAGCTTTGATGGTTGTGTGCACTCATACCAAGCTTCCTCCACAAGTCTACGGATATCATCTCTGCGTCGCTGCCCGTACGCGGGTGTTTCTTGTGGACGAATTTACTTGCGACATTTCAAGAAATTTTAGCTTGAAGACGCTTATGGAGGTGATGATGATGAAGATAATGATGTTGAGAATGGGAAGTGAGGACAAAGATGGAACGAGGTAGAAGTTTCGGAATTGTGCAGCTGACGAAGCAAATTAACCGAGAATATTATGTAATGCACTGGTATTGGCCCCCAAAGTAGCTGGGATATACCTCGAACGACCTATATAACAGGGTCGAATTTTATGGCCTGATACTCTGCAGTGGTATCCCATCCGGGCTGGCCTCCTAAGTAGAGTTTGGGTAGCCTTGACACCTGCCCCACTTGAGACGGAAGACCACTGGTTCGAATCCAGTAGACCCTACCTTCATAGGGAGTGAAATGTATACGTTGATGGAGGTACACTTGAACAACCAAAGGGTTTTTGAGAATTTTCCGTTTGGTAGATATTCACGGAAGAGAAGCACAGATGGTAACTTCATTTCCCGTAGTGGTATTCAAAAATGCTGTTTGAGTGTGAATGTCCAATTAATCTAAATCACGTAGTCATGATCTCTTGTCCTTGATAGTCTTAAACTCCATAATGACGATAAAATAACAAAAAAAAAATGATTTTAGTCTCCTAAATATCTCAATTTCATCTCCTCACCGACGACAAAGTACCAAAAAGTTCGATTTAACAAAAATGAGCCCTACTTATCCATCATAGCAACGCCGTCGAAAATACCTCTCACCAGAAGACTTTATTCGCATAAAAATATCGCGAAAATAAACTAACATAACCATTCAGCAAATTGCTGATGATCTTGGATTCTCCTGGTCCCAAGTTCAACATGCTTGTGCCCGACAGAGTGAGAGCACAAATATTTGGACAGGGCGCTCGCCTGTACTCTCCAGTCAGCAGATAGATCAGCAGATACATCAATCAGTGGCCTTTGTTAGGTCTTCTTGTGAGGCTCGACGGATGAGATTTCTGGATCTCTCACTAGATCTATTTAGGCACTGGAACGTTGGTGTGAAATCCATCCAAAATGCTCTCAACAGTAGGTGATCTATTCGAAATCGAGCTCGCACAAAGCCTGTGCTGAGTGAGATTAACAAAACGAAGAGGTTAAAGTTCGCCCGAACTCACAAAAACCGTACTTTGGAAGAATGGAGTTGGGTTCTCTGGACCGATGAGACATGGGCTACCGGTAACCCTCATAGAAACTCTTGGGTAACTAGACAGGTAATTACTAATTTTATCTAAATTATATCTAGCTCTAACGCGCAATTTAGGCAGATGAATAAGTTGAAGACTCCTTTGTAGATATAAGGAGTTTGGAGGGGAATGGCTGGATGTTTTGGGGATCTTTTATTGGATCTCAAAAAGGTCCACATTTAGTATGGGACAAAAGATGAGGGAAAAAAACCAAGCCAGCTTCATTGAAAGGGTCGTGCCATTAATTATCAACTATCACAGAGAGCACTCATAGAGAGCACACGGACATGATACTCATGCAAGACTCGGCACCTGCTCATCGAGGTCGGGTGTTAGATGAACTTGCTAGAGCGGGCATCGAGCTGATGGAATGGCATCCCTTCTCTCCTGATTTAAATCCTATTGAAAATGCCTGGAACACTTTGGAAGATAACATGCAGAATTGTTTCCCCGAACTAGACGGGTAACGGTTGCCAGATTCAAGGCTCCGTGCAGTAGTCCAAGCTAGCTGGCGCTTTGTCACCAGTGAATATCTTACGCAACATCTCGAAATTATGCACTCGAGGTGCTAGGCAGTTTTGGATGCGAATGGGAGGCACACTCGTTACTAAGTTTTGGATTGTTTTTCGGTATTTTATTTGTCTAAATTTGTGTGAATAATGAGAGATTTCGTAGCTTTGATAGGTGTTTCAAAATAAAGATTTTAAAAAATAATTAAATGAACCTAAAATTGAAATGAAAAATTGTAATGAAAAATATGAGAATCTGAGAATATTGTTCACCATGGGTCGATAAAATAAAAAGCAATTTCCCCATACAAGTATGAGTTTTTTCGAACGACAGTTACCTATTTGGGATGAAATGTTTTAATTCCCTCACCAAAAATCCCTGTCATGCTAATGCAGGATAGTTGAATTAGGTCTGTAGTACTGTACAATAAAGGTTTTGCTAGTGTTGGATTGGGTATTGCTAAAATATTTCGTCGAGTTATTTTTCGCCTAATCCTGGGAAATTCTCGGCATACATGGGTTTCAAACACTTATCCCTTTGCCAGAATATGTATCACCAATGAGTTGATTAGTTTTACCCCCGCCACCCTGTACATATACAATTGCTGAAGAGTAGAAATAATACTGCATTAGGTAGACACTAGACTCTATGCAGTGCCATATCTACCCTTGTACTGGTTTAACTACCTATCAAATATCGTAGTTACTTTAAATGAAGTCTGAACCAGAATAGATTTTGTGCGAGACTTTAAGCGGTCCATAAACTACAAAATTTTATTTACATGCAGTGTCTCAGCCCTACAGATTTTTTTTAAATCATTTTAATGTGTATGCAGTCTCAAGGCTATGACATATTAGGAGTGTTTATATACATGTAATGATTCAATTTGACAGCAGGTACACTCATGTCTCAGTTTACATTCGTGGATGCCACTATGAAGTATATTCGCTTTTTCTTCTCCAACAGTCTCCCCTCATCCGTGAACACCCAGTCAAGGAAATAACAAACCCTGGATTAACCAGACAGACCTCCATCATTCTGTACATATCCACCGCGAGATTGTGAAAGGGTTTGTTGGATTCGAACCAACCATCTCCTGTCTCAAGTGGGGTAGGTTCCCAGGCTACCCAGACTCTACTTGGGAGAACGGCCCGGACGGTATACTACAATACCATCCGACTCAACCCTACCTATAGATTGTTAGTACGCATACAATCCCCCAGGGGAAGTTAGGCACTTTGATCATTGTAAACTACACCAATCATAGTAACTAACTTACCCCTGGAGGACGCCAACTTACCTCTGGGGGACTGTGTGCCGTCTCAGTTGTTCTTGAAGAGAATCAAATCTAGATGTCTAGCCTAATCACTTATTCGCCCTTGTCTATAACCCCCGAGAGTTTGTAATATGAATACAGCTTATACCATCTCTTTACCTAACTTCTCTTAAACTTTTTACCTCCTATAGCTGAATATAAATTACTCATACTCGATAAATTTTTTTGTTTTTTTATTGAAAAAATTAATAAATTAAATGAATGACAAGGCTGTGAAGATTAGTAAGTCTTGACAGTTAAATAATTTGTTTTTATTATATCTTCTATTTTCTACTCTTAATTTCATGCAAGCTTTTATGTTTCAATCATGCTCATATTTCATGTCATTTTTCATATCTCTATCAGTTAGCATGATTCTCTAAACACTACTTCTGATTTGATAATGGATATCCTAGACCTCTGACAAGTTTGCCAGTCCTCTTCGTCTAACAATACATCGAAGCATACTTCGCTTCATTAGGAATGGTGAGCTTTGACTTACCAGATTACCCGAGAAAGAAGACATTAATTGGGGCCTACCCCTGTATCACGTGATTATTTTTAAATAGAAGAAAGGATCCAGTAGATTCTATGAACAGTTTTGAACATTCTAGAATTCCTGCGTAACTACCTTCCTGCTAAATCCGAGAGGTTAAAGGCTCGAATTAGCTGTAATTAGAAAATGACTGAAATAACAATTTCAAAGATTATTTAAAGTGAATAAATAGCAAGAGTAATAAATATCTCATAAGTGATGCAATTTTCCCCTCGATTTTGTATCAACCACGATCCACGCTTCATTCCGACGGTCTTTCAATTACTCGACAGTCGTTATCAGAACTCAGGCACCAGTGATTTCAGATATGGGTGTAAAAGTTATTCCCGACATGAAAATAAAACTGCATTCACTCCCGAATTTGATATCATAGAATGTCCAGGGGCCGGATATAATTTGTACGGGGAATTACCAGGAATCAATCGAAATGATGTAAACATAGAATTTACTGATGATTCTACTCTTACAATTAGAGGTTGTGTTGAGCACAGCTATTCTTTTCACGGTCGGACAACTCATGGATTTGTTGTAGGAGAAGTTTCATCATCGCCATCTTCTCCTTTTCCTCAAGTCGACAAGGTTGATGAAAACGATCAAAATGGAGCAATTATTGAAATAGGTATTTCAGATTCAATCGATCGAGATGCAAAATACTGGATCAAGGAACGGAACGAAGGTGAATTTTTTAGGTCTTTTAGTTTTTCCGATCGTGTGGATCATGATAATGTGAAGGCATCTATGAAGAATGGTATATTGAGTATTTCAGTTCCCACGTTGAAGGTGATTAAACAGGAAAAGCGGAAGATCAGTATAAAATAATTTCAAAATTATTTACAGAAGAGAAGATTCTGAATTAGTTGAGCTTTCCATCCAAATAAATTGGGAATTGAGGGTTGTTCATAAGCAGATATTATTTCATCCAATTAATTTTTTGACTTTACTTTTAATTCTAAGTACTTTTTCACTCCAAAATTCTTGTGGAAAACCCCAAAACTGTGTTTCATCTCTTTACTTTTTGCAGTACTAATTGTATATTGATTTCGGCAATGATTAGGACAGCAGGGTAGACTGTAAAGATTTTCAAGCAATTATCTCTTTATTTACATTTCGACTTTTCACAGTTTTGCTTGCTTCGCCTTTAAATACTCGAATATTGATATTCTTGTTGTTTTCATCGTCATCGTCATCGTTGTTGTTGGCGTTGTTACTTTCTTCGTCATTGTCACTGTTGTTGTTGTACTCTCGACGACTCGTTACATTCTGCGTAGCATCAATCTGTCTTTGTGTATAATGAGCCATGATCCTGGCGTAGGAGTTCCGATCAAAGGCGGCTTGACTTTCTAAGTGAGAGGTGGGATCCATATAAGATGCATATGGTTGGGAGATGAGCGTTGAAGACATAATGAAGGGGGTAAGAATCGTTCCTCTAGTGATTGTAGAGTTGGCTGAAGACGATTATTGTTATTCTTATTATTGTAATTTTTCCACTTGGCTTGAAGTGTTTGATCAAGATAGGGAATAATGAAAGAGAGAAAAATATTCGATGATGCACAAATTGAGTAAGGATCGAGGGTTATATATAAAGAGGGCAAAACCGAGGAGAAATGAAATTAAATGAGAATGATGACGATGATGATCGAAATGATAGTAATATAATAATTATGATGTCTTATTAAATGGAAATGTGAAGCGATTGGGTGGTTGTTGTTAATATTACTAATAATGATAGAACTATTGCATTAAGCTTATTCACCCAGTAAGATCAGATTTTAGATTCGAATGGATTTTGAGCAGCACATGCTGCGATCTGAGATTAATCGCTAAATTATGGATGAGTCACCTGATATAATCATGACATCTAATCTGCCCGTGTGAGGTTCGAACATGAAATTGCCACAAAATTCTTTCCCCTGAGTTTCAGCCAATCAGCTTGCTTTTTCAGTTAGCAAATGGCAATATCCCACCCTTGAGATCTTGAGATCATGTTTAATCCCTGCTCCGCACATTTTTTTCATTTATTAGTGGATAAACACAACTTCCAAGAGGCAGAATGATACACGTGCAACAATCAGCAATTAGAGATACTTGGGTGTACTCTCTTCTGGGTTTTGTAGATGAATTAAAGAAAATCTGGACCCTCGTTTCACAATGCAGAACATGATCGAAAGTAATATGTCGGTTTTTATTAAATCGAAAACGGTTTGATTATAAGGAGTCCATCCTGTCTACCTCATTTCCCTTCATATTAATTCTGCTGTAGGGTAAGAATTCTTGGTTTTATGTTTTCAGGTTGTGATTTTTTGATTATTATTATCGGTGATATCACCATTATCGTAACGAAACGAAACATCAAATTCAATAAGTAATGAGTAGTGCTTGAATCTTTACTTAATGGGCTTTTCTTATTACTAACTTCAACCTTCTGATTCATACATTTATATTTAAAAATTTATAAATCATTCAAAAACTAAGCTGTGTACATTATGTCCATGAGTCAGACTGGCAGCCAAGGTACTAGAACTTGTTCACCACAAAAAAACACCCAAAAATAAAATATGGAACAGCTGTAATTTTTAAAAAAGGAAGTACCAAAAGAAAAAGTAAAAGTAAATGAAAGAATATATGGTACTCAAAAGCCCACTTACGTCTTGGGTGGCACCGTTATCATTTATTCCCAATGTTACAGCTCAATTATATGACTTATTTTCTACTGGCAACTTCTCTCTTTCTGGTCACCACCTGTGTTCTGATTTTGTGATTGGAGAAAAGCGAGGAGCGAACATGGTTAAGATACAGTGTTACCAATACAATATCTCGTATATGTCCACTCCATGGTTATGAACCTGGGCTCTTCCCTGCACAGAAAAATAAAATTAGATAATGCTAACGGGTGAAGCATCTAAATGAAACCATAGCCAACTACCAGAGTAAGATTATACTCAACGGCGATGTCCCTTTCATCGTATAGAGATCAAGTCGACAAGCGATATTTGCACGACGCAACGTTCAAGGACATGTGTTCTGTACATCTACCTTTCCATTCCCAGGGATCAGACTCACAAGCGCGCCTATGACCCCCCCATAAGCAATCTGAAGAAGAATTGAGCATGCAATACATGTACCTCAACGAACCCGAGCATTAGACCTTGGGTGAGATTTCTCCGGTCATGTATTCTCAGTTGTGTGATCATCTAATTGCCAAAGAATTCCAGGACACAGTCACAAGCACTAGGGAGGAATCTGATTTTTCACTTACTGCTATCGAATTAGAAAACTTCATGTCGGTTAAGTTCTCATTGTCCGCTAATTATTACTTATACTGATCCCTTGCCACATACCAAAGCTTGAACAACGCAATAGATACATTGAATCTGTCAAGTAACACGGATCAAAGATATGAGATTAGTGAAGGCTAAATAGTGGTTATTTTTGTGAATGGAATAACGAAGGCAGAATAGCTTAGTGCGTCGAGGGACACAAGGACCTATGTGTCCAAAAATCTGTGTGTATCTTTTCAATCCCTAATGTCTTATCTTCACCCAATCGCAGAAAATAGATTGAATTAAGCCAATATACCGATATGGTATTTGATACTTACAACTGGGAGGAAAACATGAGCCCTAATGCGCACTAAATCTGATAGTAACAAGGGAAAGAAGGCGGTTGTGAATGATATAGCTTGTAATAGTAGCACAGATGATCATAGAATCGCCATAGCTGGATTAGTTCGTATCAACTCGAACCTATCAATCTATTATACTGGTACATTGCAATATTTTGTGATACAAAGGGAACCTTTCATTGATCCACGAAATTGTTCAAAACCTTTCAGGTTTAATCAATTAGTCTGGGCCACGTCCATCACTAGCAAAGGAACTGCGAAATTCAAGATCGGTTATTCAACACTGAAAACTCCATTATAGCCTGTTTATATTCTTTAAAATCAACTTATAAAATCATATTTGCTGGAAGACTAGAAACATTAACGAAGAACGTCGCAGATCCTGCAAAATCTCTACTACTTCAGAAGGAAATTTATAAACCTTAGAAGACCATTACACTATTAGTTCAGACATGTGTTCTATGTTCATCCAATAACTCGTAGACGCACTCTAAATCCAAAAGTAGTTGTCGCAACTAGTGTTATCTCGATACCCGCCTCAACAAGTGCACAACGTTCGCATGAACTACTCAGTCATTTAGGATAGAGTTTTCTTAGAAGAACCGTTCAAATCTCAAGAATATTAGTAGACATAGAATGGGATAGTGTCAGAATATTAGGATTACCAATAAGTTAGGCGGTATGATTACTGCCTCGTGGTGTCAATTCCCAACATTTTATTTGAAGTAAATAGAAACAATACTAGCAATATAGTAAACAAAAAAACAAATACAAATACAAATACAAATACATACTGTTACATCATTTGATCTCCAAGATTGCCAAATAGTACTGTTTGGTGACCATTTTAATTGAATCTTTGCTTGGCCCCATCGAAGAACCGTCTACCATAGAGCACCTCCAGTTCAAAGCCTTACAGCATTTGGCTAAATATTTGCACAACCGCCCTCAAACGAAGTTCAAATATCCAACCTTATTGCAACAATTATTAATGCATTCAGTATATAACAGTGGCTAACTCTACTTAAATAGGATATTGTCCCCTGCAACCGCAAAGTCAATCGACAGGATAGCCTTGCATCATGCGAATTATGTCTTATCAGTAAGGCCCAAGGATTAGTATCCAGAGAACTAAGACTGCCACTAATTAGCCTTTCAGACAAGATTTTCATTGTTATTTTCAGAAAAATTCTAGCAACAGTAAATGGGCATTAACTTACTGTAGTGGCTACTGATTCGAAAATACACATGCACTGGACAATGATCACCAAAATCAAATATCAAATCGCACCACTATCTATATAGTAGATTGAAGCGCAGCACCATCAATTTGGAAACAGGGCTCATGCAAATTTTCGATTCATAACAACTAAATTTCCCTGAATCAAAAGTCACTGCGATTTTTACGTCATTCTTACAGACGTATTAGCTCCCAATAAACCAGAAGAAAATGGCGTGCAAACTATCTTTATTAATCAAATATTCAACCCAAAACACAAGGTTTTATTGTGCCATGACATCTAAAGATTTTTCAGCAATTGTTTATAAATTTACCTCATCCTACACTTATGGCACTATATTATCTTCCGCTGATTACAAAGACCGCTCACTATCCGATGAATTTTGTTTATCAGACTGTAAATTACATTATAATTTTCAAGAGAGAAAAACTTAGCCTTCTGATTCAGATCAGATGCTAACAAATAAATAAAAGTAAGTTACAGTCACTCGTGACTTACATATTATGAACTCAAACTGTCTTAAGTACTTAACTGTCTTATGACGTGCCATTTCAGACTGTAGGACTATTCTTGAATTAGTAGTCATTAATACAGTAAGGAGATCAGATGATTTTATTTTTTTCTTTCTCTCTAGACCTCTATCGTTTGATCCCGACTAAGACTAGATTACGGGGACTCAAATGGTAATCGAACACAGGCTCTACCCAACATTCTTGGACAATATCAGGGTGCTCCTTTAAGAAAAGCCATCGATCAACCAAGATGAGACTTTCGACTACACCAGCGCTAAAGGCCATCAAGGACCATGTAATACTTAAATGTTTTTTCAATGGTTCATATTTGATCATGTACTCATCAATTTGATCATCAGTCAGAAGATTCAATTTTTCCATTATCCGAGCACCGTGCTCAGACGATTGAGAAAGCTTCTCGATTGCGCCTCTTGTATACGCCCTAAAACTTACATAACACCTCTTACGTAAAGTCCCAATAATAATTGGCTCAGTACACTCTAAAATTCCCCTGAAATCACCATTTATGAGCTTAACTACTCCCCAATCCAAAAAAATTCGCTGTAATAAGGCTCTGAAAAAGTGTCGAGTAAAGAACAAATCACTCTCTTTCTCTGTCCAATTGGATGGTGCTTGAACGGCCATCATGCGTGAGGTAATATTAAGTCCCAATCCGTTTCCATCATATTTAGCGATACGCTCACTCATGGGGAAACCATGTGGATCAGCTGCCCCAACTTCTCCGCGCGAATCATTTATTGCTTGCAGGTTGGGGCGTAAAAGAGGGTGTTTTAGGGAGGGATAGCCAAACCGTTCGGAGAGAAGATTATAGCAACAGCCTACAATAGAAATAGCCTGAACATTTTGGTTGAGTAGAAGGGAACGGATACCATGATGAGAAAGATTGCCACATGAATGAATGGAAATTGTCATAATATGAATATCTTTAGATTTGTTCGTCATATTACCATTGGTTCCCTCTTCCAAATGCAATTCATGTTTGGAAGATTCAGTAATTTGATTACTTTTCATGA
>JAHYSP010001757.1:6491-24130 GCA_019455505.1 Pleochaeta shiraiana
GATTACAAGAATCAAGACAAATGCATGTTAGACATGATGCCATCATAACAGATGCTATCCAACTGCTAGTATCATCATAGTATATTTACTATCTTATAGAACAAATTTTACCGTTTTTGAAGGTTCTATCTAGTATTTGTAATCTTTTGCGCAATTATTTTATGTGTGTCGTTATGATACTTTGTATGATAGATAGATACCCTTTAGACTCTTTGACAGCCAGAACTCCTAATGGCATACCCTCAACTAATTATTAATATGAATCTTCAAGGACATTATTCCAAACTATATCCACTCTTTCTATAAATTCATGCTTGTCTTCCGGATGAATCTAGGTACTCTCAAAATCAGTATTTGATCAGACACCAGAGGTGCTCAATTGGGCTCAAATCAGGTGATTGAGCTTATCAATTCAAACTGGCTATACACTTGCTCGTATTTATATCTAGCTCCGGGCTGCTAGGGCCAATAGATAGAATTGAAGTCAACAATAGAGATGGTTCTAGATAGGGAGGACCGATTTATGGGTGGGTAAATAGCTGAGGTGTTTTGAATTGTCTTGTACACTCCGAGAAATTTTATATATCATTAAATGGTACCCAGAAATAGTCGCCAGTCAATAAATACGGGAATATTTGAGTGAAATTATTTTCCTAGGTTTTATCCCAATATAGGTCACTGCTCTCAGCTGAACATTCAGACCTCCGACTTGGAAGTGGTAGTCAAAACTGGGGTTTAATTTTTCTGTAACCCAATCATCAAGGTCCTTGTATTAACAAATCATCCATATTTAATTCAATTATTTAATATAGTTAGATCTCATATGTGATTCCTCTTCATCTCATTTAAATTGACATGGGTTTAAGTAGTTTTAGGCAAGGAGGAACAAACTATTTGTTAGCCCCTCTAATAAATAAATGGCGTAACCTATCTTCGAAAAATTCTAATAGGTGACGGCTGACTACTTTGCAGAAGAATAAGTAGCGGAAGGTTATATGTTATTTGAGCTGTTATACTTCTTCGCTATTATTTAAGCTTTCTTCTCGGGGGTTTTTTCTAGGAATACAGCTTAATATCCACGCTATCCAGCCGGACAATAAATTTTTAGCTATTCTTCTGATAAAAGATCGTAGTTTGTTAAACGAGCCTGAAATTTTCTGATATCTGGACGATGTAGACCTCTACATTGTTTGTATTTGGTTGAAGTCATGCACAGATATTCGCTAAACATTAGTGACTTACAGTTCCCTCACAAAATGTTGCCCAAGAATAGATTTTTATTTTTATTTTTTTTTTCGTGAAGTAAAGATCATCAAATTTTTTTCGGAAAAGTCTTACGAATTTCATTTCTTGAATGTTTTCATCAAACTTGTTTGGTCAAAGACGCGTAATCCAGGATCAGGAACCTTAGTAAATAAAGCCATCTACATACGATATGGAGCGTTTTCATAGTTAGGTCCTTACAATTTTAGAAAAGTGGGGCACATTTTTTTTTAGAGCCCAATTGAACCGGTTTTATGGCTCCAATCGATATGGGTATTACAGAAAATTTCTTTAGTAAAAACCTCATGAATTTTAGCCGGTGATATCTCACTCTATTCGCGCTCATTTGTGAAGCAAATCAAGAGTATTTGATCTTGAGAGCTTTTTATTCTAAACAATACCATGAGATAATTTAGATGTAGATTATCGGCTAATACTATTTATTAGGCTATCCGGATGATATTATCTGTATAACGATCATTCTTCTGGTTGTGCTTTTATTAGATCTATTGTGGAGCTCTGTTGACCAAAAGCTCTTAGTGACTAGATATTTATGAAATAAGGGCTGTCTTATGATATTGTTTGATGCAGATGTTGTCTTGTTTGTAGGTGCTGTGAAAAGAACGTTCATATGGGTTGTTTTATTTGTTTTAACATTTTTACAGTCGATTTAATAGTACTAGTTTTTAGTCGAAAGTAAAGTAAAGTGAAGAGTAGGGTTAACGTCTGGTGCCACGAACTAGAAAGTTGCTGGTTGAGGGTATCACTGTATTACTTCCGACATATATTATTCCTTGACATCTTGGAAATTGGCGAAATTGTTCAAAATAAAGCTGAAGACGCCTGTGAATACCATCATTCGAGTGTTTAATTCTCTTTCTTGTCGTTGACATGCCGTGAAAAATGTCCGTGAGTTTTCATGTAAATAAAAGATGAACGTTATTTGTGGCAGGCTCTTGACTTTCGAGGAAAGATTATACGATATTTTGAGCTGTGCATTTCAATTACGGAGCTGTCTCAGAGAATTTTCTGTCTTCCATTAGAAAATTGAGTAACATCTGGTTTTGCGTAGATGAATATGGTGTGGTGTGAGGGGAATTGTTGAAGAAAGGGATTGAAATTTTTGATCCACTTGAGAAGCTCAATTTTCGATCATTATTTCTAAAGAACCAAGGATTGTATATATCAGTAAGTTATTTGGTGCGATAGAATTAAGACAAGTGATAGATAGAATTATCGATATTTTAGGTCTTTTCTTTATAGAGAATAAATAATTATTCCATACATACATTAATGTACAGCGACCAAAACTGTCCTATCACTAATGGATTGTTTCTCGGAATCTCTTCTCATATTCCTAGTTTAAGAGAAAAAAAATTTAAATACACTTTTTTTTCTTATTTCTGCATCTTAAGTAACATTATGTAATAATAATCTCCTACTATCGCTCTTTGGAAGCTAGCTGTATTGATGAAGTATAACTTCATACTTAACTACAGGTCAAATAAAGCCAAACTGTAATCGCCCAGTAAATCATGAAAGACAATCGTTTTGATTGCGCAGAAGAGATATCAGAGCTTAGAGAATTAAGAAGACAATCATATACACTTCAATATTCAATCTTGAGTTATTCTATTTTTTGAATAGATTGAATTCCCAAATTCTATTTTTTGTTATCATCAAAGCCTTTACTTAAAAATTCTTTCCTTCGATCCCCAAGAATAGTCTTAGAAACTCCGATGGGATGGCTTTGCAAAACATCTTTCTTGGCTCTTAAATTAATCCCAGCTTCTTGGCTATCAACGATACTATGACTTTTGCCGTCAAATACTGTAGTACCAGCAGACTCACGAACACTATGAGCCAGTTCACGCTCCTTTTTTACAGTCCTCTCAGCGGCTAATTCTTCACGCCAACTTCCAGCCAGACATGGATGCAGGCACCCAATAACAGGACATGCTCCTTTTGAGTGCTGCGATCCCAGTTCACCACCCGGCTCTGATGAAGCGTGCCAGTCTAGCATACATGCTACATGACCACCATGTGCGCAGCCTGGACAATACCACCAGGTACCAAGCGATAGAGAAGAATTTATTTCATCATAATCATCATTACTAGCGTCTTGAGTATCAGTCAACTCAATTTCCTCAAAGATAAATTCATACTGCTCACATATTGGACAAGGCGCCATAGCACCCAGGCAGCGGGAGCACTTCCAATGTGCGTTTGGTATACGCGGATCGGGATCAAATGGTTTGTTGCATGTCGTGCAGAAAAATCCTATCCTAATATTTTGCTGAGAAGCAGTGTAGATCTCTGGATAATCTGGGACACAAAGATTGCGAAGAATAGTGGCTTCGATATAAAGTTGAAAAAAATTGAGCCGGGCATGTACATTTGAGATAATCTGGCAAATCTGTTCACGATTGGTTGTATCTTTTGGAAGGTAGGGTAGAAGAAGAAGTAGCATTGGAATTAGATGAATTGGTGTGGAAGTGGTGCATGTATGGTAGGCAATCAATCGTTGAAGTATGGATGTAGGATTTAGAGCAAGAAGGGTGAAATCGGGATCGTTGCGGGCATATTGAAAATCGGATAAAATAAATGAGGAATTATTTTCAGGAAATTGATACATAGCTGCTGCAGCTGCTTGAGAAATTGAAGTCGTTTTTGGGAAGGCTAACTGATTGTAATTTGAAGGATGATTTTCTTGGGTAAAAATAGAATGTGATGAGAACGAGTCACGAACTTTTTTTACATTTGAAATGGTACTCGAACCAGTTGTCTGACACGCAAAGTGATTTTTTTTTTGGTTAGTTAGAGGTTCTGATTCGAGATATTTCTGATCAACAGAATCTTTTTTTTTGTTTTTGTTTTCCGAATCTGAGAGTCGATCCCATGATGGAAGAGTCGTTTGGTCATCCACAATGGTGTGCACAAATTTACGTTCCTTTTTTTCATCAGAATAAAAAGATTCTAGCTTGCTTTCGTCTTCAATTTTACACTGCGTCTGTTCTTTTTCTGTGCCTTGAGTCTCACCACTACTATGTTCGATGGTTTTATTCATTGACTGTGGGGTAAAATCATCGATGCTAAAAGGAATCTTCTCGGCTTCATAGGAATTTAACCCAGATTTTTCTTCATTTAAACTTGAAGAAGAGTATGGACTAGATTCTGTAAAAGAGCTAACTTCTGAATGCTCCGGTTTATTTTCTTCAACCCTAGATGTAGAAATAGCCTCTCTCGTTCTACCACCAGTGGTTTTATTTATAGATTGAGCTAGCGGTATTTTGTGGATAGATAGACTCTCTTCTTCTTCAGATATAGTTTCTTTGATGACATCATGAAATTTTTGACATAGAAAAACAGTTTCTGTTGAGTATTTTTTTTGGTCGGTTTTTTCTTCGTTCTTATCAGGAGGGCTTGTCAAATTTGTGAAATCTGGATTCTCGTCTTCGAGAGATATTGACAATAGATGTCTTAACCGATTGTCTCTATGATATTCAGCTCTTCTGATTAAAAGAGTGTCCATACTCATCCCAAGTAGCCTCCATGTCTGTGCTAAACGATTATCCGATAGTCTTTCAGCAATCTTTGCAAAATATTCAAGTATTGAACTGATTTGCTCATTTGGGAGTTTACTCACTTTTGGGGCTTTGAGAAGCCACATCAAGTAGTGATTGCTATAGTAATGGAACTCTGCAATATTCATCGCTGATGGCGCGTGGCCAATGGCCATAACTTGCCGAGGTTTATAAATTCCTGTTAACTTAATCGAATCCTCTAAGCCCATTACATTCCCATTTAAAGAATTACTACCCATTATTGATGAGTTTGTCTGATCTGAGCGACAACTACCCTTAATTTGGTGTCCTTTTTTTTGTTTTGTGCCTAAAAACTGCCCAATCATCTCTTCTTCGGAATCGCTAAGACTTCGATTTGAGATAGGACTGCTACTCTGAGGGAATTGTGGGGAGTTTTCCGGCGTTACAAGAGTAGGTCTACGCTGCCGAACTGCTTGTCGCTGCTCTAAAATCATGAGAATTTCTCCAGAGGGCGAAAATGTGAGGTTTGATAAACTTTTTTGTTCGATAGAATTTGGCACAAATGTAAGATTCGACTGAATTAACCATCCCTCTCGGACAGTACTCTGCCCTGATTTTGTTGTGCCGATGGTGTTATTAATAGTCCAGAGAATATCGCGACCATTCCAAAGTATGCCAATTGGTGCAGTGTCCCAGCCTTCATCACTAGGGGGCTTGTCCTCTAAAATACCTTCACGTCCCATTGAAAAATCAACCATTTTCGGGGTAGGCCTTGGTTTGTAAGGTAATTTTTTGAAAGGCATCGTAGGTCTAGCAAGGTCCCAAATCTCTACTAAAGCATCCATTTTCCTATCATCTTGATAAGTGATAGTAATTTGAGCTGCTCTCTTTGCATTGGCTGTGGCTGACCATATAGCTGGACGCCATGAAACACTAGAAATTGGTGCTCTTGTTTCAATAGTATGCATTGCTTTGGGATTTTTCGTTCTATTCTTCGAGAGATCCCATACGTAGCAGAATTTATCTTGTCCACCACTTGCAATATGTTCTCCATTAGGATGCCATGCAATTGAATAACATTGACCAACGTGTGCGTTGACACGATTTGTTGGTTTAATTGAGTCTCTTACATCCCATTCCAAAACTTGGCCAAGTTCTGTACAACATGCAAAAGCCAATCCATCTGTAGAGGACCATTCCACATCTAGAACCTCTGATGTGCACCTGAATGTATGCCAAAGCCGAAAATATGCAATGCTGGAGTTATCGTTAGGTGATCGAATCTTCCAGCTCTTAACTGTTCCATCTCGACTCGCAGATAATAGCCACTGTGGTTTATGTGGGTTGATTGCTATTTTGTGAATTTGTCTCGAGTGAGCTTGTACTCGCGCTATTTCGAGCCCTTCAGATACTCGCTTCAGGTCATAGGCCCTGATCACTCCATTGGCATATGCAGCAATTATTACATTACCAAAATCCCCGTGTGACCACTTAACTGCGACAATTGTAAAACTTGTATTGAATTCTGAAGAATGGGCAACTGTATAGTGACTTGTGGCATGAATCAATATGATGGCTCGTAAATCGATTTCTTCCGTAATAGCTACTTCTCCGACTTTCAATATTTTGAAAATTCCTGGGCCGCCAATTACCACCCTCTGACCATCTGGGGATCTATCCAAACAAAGAACTTCTTTACCTACACAATATGCTAAACTATGAGGCGCATTTTGCCGTAAATTTGAAGAAGCATTATTTTCTTCACAGGATGTCGTATTCGTCGAAGGTTGCCCAAGCAGGCGCATTATCTTCCCTCTAGTGTTCATTTTTAAAACACCCAGTTATGAGACCATCCAGAATGCTTTGATGTGACAAGAGGTGATTGCTCTGCACAATTTCAGCATATCTTATGAACGGCTTCCGGCCCAAACCCGCTTTCTAACTGATCATACGGAGACTATAGTGGTTCGCCACATTACACACAAGAGCTGATAAGTTCAACTACCCACTTCCTGGTCAAATTCCTTCCTCACCACTATTTTGGTATTTTACTAGTAAATAATTTTGATGATTCGATCATTCTTCTATCTAATAAAGTAATTACTTATTAGATAGTTTGCCAAGAAGAAAAGTCATATATTACTACCTGGGCTTTTTTTAAATGACACCTTAAGAATTGGTGGGCTGCGTGATCACTACACATGTATATTACAATTCTGACATAATGTTTATTCACCTACAAAACACCATTCAAACCTCTAATGTACACAAAACTCTTAAAAGCCTAAGGGATTCATCTATTAACACTAAAAAATTAATCCCATCCCAATGAAGCTTCTCGTCTATGTAGTCTCAAGAGGTTTAGAGTATTTAGTCCTTGTAGCGACAAAGATATCCAATATCCCCAAATAGATTATTAAGGTAGAGAGTAATTTATTCATCTTTAAAACAAAGAATGTATTTATTCGCCTAACTTGTATCCTAAGCTTAAGTTCTTAAACCAATTAACTTCCCAGTCTCTGTAAGCGCATTAGAGGCCTATTACCTCTGGAGATTCATGTGGACAAAAGCCCTTTATTTGTATTCTATTTTAGAGGTGTTTGAGCGAGCTTCAAGGGTTAAACTGTTGCCTTATAATTTATAGAGTGTATGGACGTGATTTATGAACAAAATTGCTGATGAGACTTCATAGAGGATTCCATAGCTTCAATCTTATTACCCTGTCCTTCTCATATTCGATGCTTATGAAGGCCGACACGAAATGCAATAGTATAGTGATATATGAATGCTTGCCTAATAACAGGCACTGGGTCTAATACAAGTGCAAAAAACCTAACTTAAAGAGATTATACTTATGAATAATAGGATTAAGAGCAAAATCATGATTACGATGTGGGGTTTTGTAGATGTTCCTCAGGGTAGTCTGTCTTGGTTGGGATTCCTTTAATAGAGAAGTGGTCAAGGTCATGGTAAAGAATCTTTTCCATCTTAGTGAGTTTTCAGCTTCGGTTTATCGAAAAATGTTTAATGACTATTAAAATTTCTGGATTAAAAAATTAACATCATGAAAACAGAGGCTTGTGATATTACCAGTGATGATGGAAAGTTAGGAATTACGATACTTGAAAGAATTTTCAGCTAGCCCGTCCGGACATTCGATAATAATTCAGCAGTATTTCCGATTTCCAATCACCATATGCTTAATCTCGATAGCGGTTGTCTGTTAACTTATCTACTTTCTGTATTGAAAGTTTAGGTTGCCCTAATCCGTTAACCCATTATTTTATTACTGAATTGAAGTCATTGAGCGCGTCTTCCTTTACTAGTGCAACCCGGCTCGATTTTAAACTGGTATCTTCAAGTGTATGTGGTTTCGGAACATCTCCTTCGAGTGCTCAACACAATTGAGGCTCTTGATGATTTGTTTGCAACGACAAAATAAACTTAATCTGCAATGATTTAGTGTAACTCTTTGGTCAAATAGTTATTAATTTGCTGGATCTTTAAGACACTTACTCAAGGCGTTACCAAGCATATCGACCAACTTCCACATGAGGCAAGTGCTATGGCTGAGAGCTCTAATGGCTCTTATGATTGCCAGTTATACATTCAGATTGCCCTGCGAGAATTAAATCAATCTTCTTAATTAATAGGCCCTGTTAATCAACATTTTAGACATTTAGGCTATTTTTGGTGTAGAAAGAGACCTTCTCTGGAAGGTGTGATTATGAACTGCACTTTTCCTTGGCATACTGGCCCTACCGTAAAGAATCATTCAATCACAAACAAATCATCCTGTCGTGTTTTTATATTATAGTGTGCATTTTCAGAAACTCTACATGGCTCTGTCTTTTTATCACTTAAATCTTCTTTCGGGACTATTAAAATTTTGACTGATACTTCATTCAACTTATCTATTTCTACAGACTTCAAATTGGGTTTGTTTTCTTTCGATTCCCCCAATTGATTCCTTAAGATCTCACTAGATATTAAATTGTAGTTCAGAAGATCTATTACCTACTTCATAACTTCAATATATAATCAGCTAATTAACCAAAATAAATTAGTAACCTCTGAAATTAATGAGATAATAGTAATTTGGAATGCTAGATCTCAAGAGAAATGAGATGGGGATAGTAATTAAATGCTATTGGTGATTTTGACCTTTCATTTGTCATACTATTATCAAAATAATTACACATTATAATGAGATACTGAGTCAAATAAATTACTACTTCAAATCAATTTTCATTTCAATTATCTTTATTTTTAAATCTAGAATATTTTGGGGGAGATTATATGACTGATTTAGACTTAAATTTTCTTATATTCTCTACATCTTTCTACGGCAAGCGAGCCATTTACCAGATTAGTACAGTACTCTATTCGAGTCGAACATAGAGTATTTCTTACTATTGATTTTACTGGACTCGACTTCAATTTATCTTGCAACGAATTGGTATGCGATTAGGGATGTACATGCAGGATTATAGTACTCCGTGCAGTAGAGAGAGGAACTTCCAATTCGAAACTCACATTCCAACTCCTCTACTGATCTCAATATTTTAAAAAAATCACCCATCTATCTATTGTCTGCAAACTCGTATTTGGCATAGGTAGACTACATTCTATTCCTGTAAAAACAGCTTGCAGATTGTACTTACAACATTTCAACAAAAGACATTACATTCATCTCGCACCACAAACTACTGAAACAATCAATTATATTAAACTTGCAAAATGAGGAAATCTTCATGTAGATTATTTTATTTCATCATCGAATTAAAATATTCTCAACCCAAGTCATTTCTGTCAGAAAGATAGAGCCAAATTTCGGTAAACTAAATTGGAAATTAAAAGATTAAAGAAATCAAGGACACATGTGCATGAATCATGTCATTTTCTCAATCGGATCAAAAAAATGGTTAAGTTCTTTTCTAATTGCGATTTCAGTTCAAAAAAAAAAAGGTCCCGAAACCTATGGCCAAATATTGCACACAATCTTCTTCTCTAGACTTCACGAAAATCTCGATATACAAATATAATTGCTCATGAAATTTGAAATTTGAATCTTCAAGTTGGAACATGTTGAGATTCCTGTCACTACTATTCCTATGTAATGTAGTCTTGTCAGGCTTATTTGAAACGTTCTCATCTAGTAGTAAGGGAAAATCCTTTCGTGATTTTGCCGCAGAAAAGATACTCGAAAATGCTTCACCTATATTCGGAAAATCTAGCAACAATGGCCTTACTACAGAAACATCTATGTGGATGGCGAAGTATCCGGATAGTACAAAGTTAGTACACATGAATCTACCAGGCACACATGACTCGCAAACCTGGGACTATTCTAGTGACACACGAAAAAACCTCAATCACATAACTCGACTAGGAGGAACTATTGTAGCGCCTTCTAAGTTCTTTCGATGTCAGGAGTTATCCCTCGTTTCTATGTTGGACGCTGGAATTCGAGTCTTTGATTTGAGATTCGCTTTTGATGTCACGAAATCCAATCTCGTCTTCTGGCACGGTCAAGCTCTACAATCTCAAACTGCAACAGTGGAAGATGTACTCTTTGCTTTCTTTAATTGGTTAAATAACCATCCGAGTGAAGTCATTCTGGTCTCACTTAAATATGAAGAATTAACAACCCTATTTGGAAGAAATAATATTAAACTTCAAACTACTATATTTGATGTCTTGACATCAACGGTAGCTCGGAAATATATCTTGGGATCAAAGAATTATTTAGGGACATTGGGTGCAGCTCGTGGCAAGATTATACTGCTCCGTCGCTTTGAACTTGACAAGCTACCTCACTATATTTCCGATAAAATGCCTGGGATTTACTTCCCAAAATCGAAGTGGACTTGGAACGGAAAAGACATAGTAATGAAAGATGATAAAACTCCGAACTTTGTGGCGCATATTGAGGACTTCTTTCATATCACAAATGGCAAGAAATTTGCAATATCTAGTACCAGTCAAATTATTCAATTGAAATACCAAGTTACCACAGATCACTTAATCAAAGCAATGTCTGTTGATTATCGAGACGATCTCTTTTGGACTTTTGCCTCGGGCGAAAAAAATACTCATATACCGCCACTTCATCCCAAGGTCATAGCTCTAGGGAATGAGGAAATAGAAGGAATGAATCAAAAGTTGACAAATTTTTTCGTCAGTCATCAGGGCACGGGTAAAAGACTTGGAATTGTAATGTTTGACTTTTTTAATACGCCTAGTAATCTGGTACAGTCTTTTTTAGCAGTACAACCACCGCGACCAATTAATATTACTTTTGATATGACTTAATTACATGACATGTTTATGTAAATTAAACCATAGAGCAATAGCTTTTAGTGTATACTATGAAATTATTTAAAGCTATGTACCATTTTGTGAGCGTTGTGAGGATACTTCATAAGAAAGAGTATTTGAAGTTATGCTAAATTGAGCAAGCTCCCCGGTAAAACCTTTGAACAACTGTACTCATTTCAAATCCCTCGTACTTACGCACTTACAGATTCATTACTATCGCCATTACTATCAATTCTTCGCTTAATTTCACACCCTCCCACGTTGTTCTAGTGTCTCAACGCGAAGATATGATTTGATTATCCCTTCATCTATTGCAAAATCCAAATACACTATCTATTTGATCCATGGCTCGCTCGTTTTACCACCAATAAGCAACTCTCCATGCACGGCTACGAGGTGCAAAGAACTCACGCGTCAGCCACGAATTTGAGAAACGATTGACTCAACGACAAGAGGAGTTTCTAGTAAACTGAAATTCCGACCAAGGCAAGCAAGGATTCCCTCTCTCTCACCCACGAGCATAAAAATTGGTCATTCGAATTCTTCGGATGAATGATAACAAAAAAAGAGCTTGGAAAGGCACGTGTAATATAGTTTATCAAATGGAATCCAAATTTCAGAGCTGTTGTTGGACGACCTATTGAAGCCGCTCGAATCAATAGAACGGCACCCAAGCTGGTTTCTCAATTTTATAAAGCCTTTGAAGAAGTTCAGGGGACGTTTAACATTTGAGTGTATAACATATTGAACATGGATGAGCATGGCCCGACTCTTAGCGTAAGTACGAACACTCGAGTAATTGCCCTTTTAGCTAGGAGACGCACTTACGTTAAATCTCCAGAAATTCCCTAGTTGGCTTCGATAACTAAAACCATCAATGCCACTGATAAATTTATCTGTCCTCTCCTCATTTTCGAAGGAAAAAAAAACACTCAAACATCCTGGTTTCCATGTCACACACCAGACAAGCAATATGCAGCAACAGAGAATGACTAGACTATAAATACAATTTAAATTCAATGATTATTTCACATGTTTCTGCCGGAAACTTAACTCCAAGATAATAGCTACTGCTTGCTAGTTATGGATGACCATGGCAGTCACATTGATACTGAATAACTTTGAATTTGCAAGCATCACCGAGTTCAATTACTATTTTTTCCAGTCCATTCGTCTCAACTGATGTAACCTTTTGATTCAAGTGTTTTTGAGCTCTAAAGTTTAGAAATCGAGGCTTGATTGTAATCTTTCTCTGAACTTGATGCTGCAACACCAGTCAAAAACCAACGCTTTTTAAAATGTTAGTGTCTAGCTCGCAGAGAGACATTTAATTCAAAGGTCTTGAGAGCATGGTTGAAAGTAGCTGGCCTTGTTTCTCTCAAGTTAATAGTGCAACTCGACGTACAACAATTATACCACCACCACAAAAAGCACAGCTATTTACAAAACTAAAAAGCTCTCAGAAATTTAAGGTTTCAGCACTTGAAACTTGAACTGGTGAATGGTAAAGTCTTGTTGCCTAGAAATAAAAATGTAAATTTGCATCTTCATGGTGACATTGAGGGTATTATGCCGCAAATTCTGCAAACTCTAAACTGGCAGCTCTCAGTTAACGAAGTAGTTTCCTTCGGTATGTGTAGAAGAAATCAATTTAACAGGATGACTTAAATTAATTAAATTAGAATGAAAGAGAAATAGACCTAATTTTACTAGGCAATCTAGTATATTTTTGAATTCCTCTCATATTTACCTTCACATTTGAAACTCGTAAATTCATCTACTGAATAGTTTTCTAAAGAAGATGATTCATCAACATGTCAGCAGTTTTTTTTTAAAAAGAAAAAAAACCTTGTTTTCCAATTTAAGGTCATAGACTAAAGCCCTAGGAGTGGAGTGCTAGTGAAGCTAACGGAGATCGCAACTTACGAGCATGATCATCTTGTTGACATCAATCATGAAAAAGGTTGGAATAAAAATAAGAAAAATTCGTACAGAAAAATATTAAAAGATTTTAAGTATAGTAGAATTTTTGGATCAACCCAGCATTATTCAACCAATGTTCTGACCCGCCATTCCAAAAGTCCTGACAAGCTAATTAATACACAGTTCTAGCATCTAGTTAACCAGGAGTTAACTGGCAGATATTACAAGCAATCTTTATCTGTTTTTTGCAAATTCTTATTGTCTCTAAATAGATAGGGGTCCGAGAAGTTGGTAGAGACGTCCATGGTCATAACATTTATGGATTTTCATAGCTGGCCAGCGTATCTCCGACAGCTAAGAAAAAAATTATAAACATAAAATAAAGTGCGTGGGCGAATGCTCCTTTTCATATAATCATTCGATTTTGGTGTGATTATGTTGGAGATGACAATTGTACAGTACAATATTTCCATATTGGTATATAGAGTAATATAAACTAGACACCCCTCAACTACCCATTCCCATACTCCGCCTACCTTTAACACCATCCTACCATCAAACTAATCACGCTTTTATTCACCTCCTCAATTCAGGAATAAGTCTTCTCACGGATCAAACATCAACTCTGCGATCGCTGATCTCCAGGCAGGAAAATATACCAGTGTTCGAGCGATCGCAAATGCGTACGGTATTCCTAGGAGCATCCTGCGGGATCGGCTTAGTGGTGTAACAAATTTTAAAATAAGTGGTCAAAACTGGCAGAGGCTGAGCCCTGTGCAAGAGTACTTACTCGCTGATTGGATAGTCAATGAAGATGCGATATGATTACCTTCAACCTATCTTCGTTAACGAGAAATGGCGGCTCGAATAATGGCCATGAATCAAGACTTTAACCCTGTCGAGAAGAAATGGATATCTCACTTACTTAAGCGTATTCCACGCGTTGCTTCAGTTTTTGAGGGAAGACAGAGTCCTCGAGTGCTCAAGGGACAACCGTTGAACAAGTTAAAGCTTTCATACGCCTGTTTACGGAGATTCGCGAGAAGAACAGTATACCAAGAGAAAGTATTTGGAATATGGATGAGATGGGAATTGGATTAGAAATATGTACAAATACTAGGGCTATCGCCTCATCATCAAAGAAGAAGACATATATCAAATCGCCAGAGGATCGGGATTGGGTTTACATAATTTAGGCTGTGAACGTAGTGGGCGATTTTATAACATCAGCTATCCTTTTCAAAGGACAAAACCTAGTGTCTACGTCATCTCCATCCAATGAAGTGCCAGATTGGTATTTCACAGCATCAATAAATGGATGGACATCAAATGAAATAGGACTTGAGTGGTTGAGAAAAATTCGTGTACTATCAATTAAGAAGCGTAGCAGCCATCCTCTCTTGCTTATTATTGACGACTATGGCTCATATGTTTACATTGACTTTCAATTTGAAGCAAAACAAGCTGGAATACACCTCCTTTATCTACAAGCGCGCGCATCTAATGTTCTACAGCCCCTATATTTGACCCCTTCTGCTGTTAAAAAAATACCGGAAACACATCTCTCTTTTCAGGGCTCAACGAGGTTGCTCCTATTAAGAAAATTCGCTTCATAACTTGCTATAATCAAGTCAAGGATGAAGCTTTCACCAGCAGAAATATCCGTGCAAGCTGGAAGGCAACAGAACTCTGGTCCACCAACCTGGACTCTTTTCTGAGGCCCCCGCAGATAACTGACCGCCCCAGTTACTCCCTCTGGACGGATTTTGAGTACTTCATTTCCTAATACTGACTTTGAAGCAATTTTCAATACACCAAAAAGGGCATATGATCTCTATATGGCGCAGAAATTGAAAGGTGAAACTGAAACCTTATCTCGCTCAGTTAGTACTTGACTTCAGAAGTCAGATAAGGCCATCAACAAGGCGAATACTTGGGCTGCAGGCCCTGAACAAGAAAATTTACGACTCAATTACCTACTTGAAGAGACACAACCTGCAAAAAAACTTAAACGAGTGCCAATAGATCCAAATGATCTATTTGCTAACATAGATGAGATAAAGAGGGTTTTTGGCTGCTGTTGCTGAGTCGGCAGAAAATACCACCAACAGATAGAAATCCCGCTATTGAAGCAAATCCTGGTTCTTCTATATTATCGTTTGAGTCTATGTGTAAAAAATCTAGATTTCAATAAATTAACCGAGCTGTATTCACATATTGGTGCGCATCATCATTTTGATCCGAGTGGGCGTAGTACGGGTATGTTATGTAAAGGGTGTCTAGCTTAATCAAGTTGGATTGGTGGCGCGGGAAGTTATTTGAACAGAGGACGAGCTTACTAATCTGCATATATATTTCCCTCGATCTTCAAATGATCCATCACCCGTCTAACTATAGCTTCAGCATTCCGGGCGGTACAGAGTAATTTTCGAGTTAGGCAAATATCGAAAGGAGTTTTTCTCGACTATAGGACCCCAACCGCTGCTTGGCTATCCAGTAGCACAAAGATATCTTCACCATACCGTTTAGCCGGGATACAGCTAATAATGCTACGCTTGCTCTCAAGATCTCTGGAAGACCTCACCGCCATGCAGTTTAGCCATTTAATTTTTGAATCATCTTCCCCTATCCACTTTCCAAAGGCGACCGTCCTCTCTGAGAACCTGTTCGAGTTGGCTTAAATTCTTGATGTAGAGATTGATCGATCACTTTGTTGATGTGACTCTAATCTTTCTGATTTTGCCCCTAACTTCGAGTCACATCGGCGCTGTTATTGATCGTGTGACATTTGAAGAAGAAACCTTCGATAATCTCGCTGAACTTGCAACATCTGAATTTCGGCCCGCATAGACTTTTCAGATTTTTCCTTGTCTTTGATTATCCCTAGGTTTGGGTACACGCTAGCCCGTCGTTAAAGTCGGTGCTAACTCGCCTAGGCACTTAATTGGAAGAATATTGTTTTTCATAGTGTAATGACATTTGACTTAACCATCCAATTACAGATTCATCAATAAAATATAAGTAACCAGCTTATCATGATTCTTTATTGTGTTTAACTGCAGTACGAGCATTTTCTTACAAATATTTCGCCCACGATTTAGATAGTCTACTCAATCGGACTGCCTCTAATCATAAAATTCTAGAGTTTTTTACACTAGAATATTTCTCATTGAAAGACGGCTAGTATTTGGAGGTTTTTGTCAATGATGTTCCCAACCACGAATCCTCGATTTTGAACCAGGAATGCTTAAGGCTGCTCTTCGAAGTTGGCGAAGAATTGACATATTTTACTCAATCCATCACTGCATAGATTACTATGGACGAGATATTTATGACGGTTCTTTTGACTAATTAATCTTTACTCTCTATCACAGTGAAAATTCGCGCAATTATCTATTACATTTGCTGAATTTCTATCAGAATCATTGGCTTTAAACGCTGATTGATGGACAAAACAAGTGGAACAATGGTTAATCAGGTCCAGGTACAGAATGATTATTAAAATTGTCTTGAGTGTTTGGCATGGAGAATGAAAAACTGACACTTGGGTTTTTCGTATCGCCTTCCATTGTGCAGCTGTAAATCAGAACAATTTGTTTTCTGAAAACTCATTAATAACATGCCATTCTCGTTTAGGACTCGAAATATGAAATTTTCATGTACAGGGTGGCAGGAGTAAAACTTATCAATTCATTAGTGATACATACCACCGATGAGTTATGACTTTTACCCTTTCTACCCTGTATATGGGTCTCTCTCGGCTATACTGACAAATCAAAACTTACCATTGTTGTTGAAACGACGCCTGATTGGTCATATTGGAAGAGAGCCGATGGATATCAAATTTATATTCTGAGATCTATTTCCTTCTCGGTTGGCAGTGAAATCATTTTGGATAAGACTGTTTCATGTTATAATGGGATTTGCAATAAGAAACTGATTTGAATAACCTACATTCAGATATGATAAATTCATCGATCTTGCAAGTATAAATTACATTTTTCTAGAGACAAAAAGATTAAATATGCATGGATCTCATAGATCTTAATCCAATTTTGATTGACTATCTAGCCTAGTTTGGTGAAAATTCATGTTGTTAAAACTGTCACTTTCGTCTATACTTAGGTCCAAAAATTATTACAGAAAATGATAGAGCTCTAATATTTAGAGACCCGTATTTATATCTAGTGAGGGTCGGATGGTGTAGTGGTATGCCATCATGGCCGGCCTTCTAAGTAGAGTTTTGTTAGTCTTGACACCTGCCCCACTTGAGACGGAAGACCGCTGATTAGAACCCAGTAGACCCTACCTTCTTAGGGAGTGAAATGTATACGTTGATGGAGGTACACTTGAAAAGCCAAAGTTTTATTTGAGAATTTTCCCTTTGATGGATATTCACGGAAGAGAAGAACAGGAGGTAACTTCATTTCTCATAGTGGTATTCGCAAATACTGTTTGAGTGTGAGATGTCCAATTAATCTAAATTGTGTACTCATGATCTCTTGTCCTTGATAGTCTTTGACTCCATAAGAAAGTTAAGAAATCAAAAAAAAAAAAAAAAAGGATATCTAGTGACATACAACTTAC